>JARBER010061518.1:0-11915 GCA_030265075.1 Balanus glandula | reverse complement strand
TCCCTATTCCAGCTCCGCTCCGTTTACGTTCCGTTCACGTTCCGCTCGTACCCGCTCTTGGTGTGTACCGGCCTTTACGAGCTAAATCACTCCCCCCAGATTACCTGATTATCTGATTACCCAACTAAAAATGTATCTTGAAAACGGATAGTATAGGATATGAGCTGTTTGGGTATCATCGAAGAAATAATCAATGTTATGTCAAATCAGCTAGCCTCTGGTCAACTCCTAGATTTTTATGCTCGTAGGTGAAATACATATGTATTATTCATGCATATTTCCTACGACCCATACATACATGTTCCAATCAGTCATGTTTCGATGAAATTATGTGTTTTTTTTTAGCGGGTAGAAGAAGGCAATTATGGGCACTACCAATCGCTCATTAGGCTATAGGGACAGGCTTGTATAAGGCGTTTCACTGGCGTGAAATTAGAATACTTTTACAGCCAAACATGTTAGAAATGACTACCATTGGCTACTTTCTGTTTTAAATTTTCCCGTACATGCAATTTATACAGTTAATCATTTTGCGATTGTCCATTTTGTCAGGTCGTCTCCCATCAGGCGTTTAAAGCTTCATTAAATAAAGCTTCATTTTGAACGTAATCTCTTCTTCTGCTTACATATAAATATGATAGCTCAAGATAGATAAACATTCTGTGCTGTTTTGTCACACAGCTGTAATTTAGAGTAGTTTGTTGACTGCTTCTTTACGCCTGAGCCACTCAGCAAAAACCTTCGACTTCCCAACTCCATTTGCGTCAGCTTCCCAGCGCTCTGAAATATCGACCGACCCACTTGTGCGCGGTTTTTGCACCGCCGGCATCGCCCCAGCTCTCTATTGAGTTTGAAGTTCGCTGACGCCGCCTCTCACACAGCAGAACGCCACATAAATCGCAGAGTCAAGAGATATCACGTGTCCTCAAACAGACTGACTGTGACTACGACTCTGATTTTATGTTGCAAAAAATGCCTCAAAAGGATATTTATTCTCAGTCGTTTGTTGAAACATTCCACTGCAGGTTTGTGACAGAGCTGTCAACTTTGCCATTTCCCGTCACAGATTCTAGAAAAATGAGCGTCAGAAGGGAGCGCAAACGATCACTCGTGCATTCTTGAAGTTAAATACGAACGAATACCTATTGCAGGTTCGACATGTATCTGATGCAGTCTGGTGGGGTATCCAACAGGAGTTTCCAATTAGAAACACGAGTCGCTTGGATAGCCTCAGCAGCACTGGGTTCATCGCATCCCACGGTATTGCCTCAGTCAGCTGAAGCACCTCTTTCTATCTCACTCGCACAGTATCGCCCCGGTCAGCTGAAACACCTCTGCTCATCTCAGTTGGCGACGGGAGCACGAGAAGGTCGCGGTGTGCTGGCCAGTAGTCTCGCTGGCACGGCCCGCTGCCTCGACAAATGACCTGCCGGGGTGTTTCGGTAAACGACCCGACGCCGTCTAGGACCCAGGGATTCGGGATCATCGTGTGCCTGCAATAGTCTGGGGACATTGGAGATGCCGCGGGCCACCACCACTTGTGATTCTGGTCTCGCTGACCGAAGTCGTTTGGACTGATTGTCATTTGTTTGACCCAGTTTTCCCGCGCTGTGCTGGCGGAGAGGAGTTTGCGCGCCATCTTCTGCGTTTTCATAACGCTGATTAGCTCAGGTTAGTTTAAAAACACAGCTGTAAAGAATAACGTTTATCCGATAGGAAAAATCAACCTTTGGGATAGCAGTAAACAGTGAAGAGCAGCGAAGCGGTTTTACTTGTTCTGTGTCATGTAGGCCGGAGGTGATAATTTGAGTCCTTAAGCGCCTCCGTGGAGGGAAGAGTGGGGAGAACTGGGACACTTTTGTAATTTCAACTTTGAAAAGTTATTCCTCCAAAAGTATGATAACTATGCAATATTGTCCAATACCCAAAAATACATTGAACATTGCTTTGCACCATGTTAGCAAATTATATTTACTTCCTGGTATAGGATACGCTTCGTGGGGAGCAAAAACAAAGACTTTGTTTTACAGGAAAATGGAGACACACATATATGTGATACAGACGTGAGGAGGAATTGAAACATACTTAGGAGCATGGGGACAACAGTTCTGCTAAGTTTTATGTGTTGCAACTTATTTAGAATGGTAAATACCTAAGTGAATTTGATTCTAGTTGTGTTCAAGAGCATGTCTATTTTCGCAGTAATGTTGCCCTAGGATGTGTAATTCCTAAAAATTATTTCATATTCAGGCTGAAAGACCGAGCATTTTAAGACGTCAAATCCGGATATATTTTTTCCAGTTCAGCTTGAATCTCTCGAAGAACACCATTTTTTGACATTCATCCCGCACAAGATTTCCCTGCCCTAGAAAAAGACGGCGAATACTTTCCAATGTTGTCTGATACAACAAAGAGAACTTGAAAGCAGAAACGATGGTAGGGAGCTGCCCATTTTTAAGATATTTAACTGTCCCTATCCATGCATATTGCATAATCATCACTTGGACACACTTTGGTCACATTTTACCAGTATTCTGTCATTACATGCTACTCAATAAGTGTGGTTTCCTCAAACGCACACTACCATCACGATGGCCTATCGTACCTCAAGACAGCTGTGTTTGGTCCACCGGAGCAGCAGGTGACGGTCAATCCAAACAGCTGACCTTCTTTGGGGAAGGAGGCGTCTCAGGGAGGGGGTCTCGGGATGGGGGATGGGGGGGGGGGCGTCTCGGGACGGAGGCACTAACTGGGCAGAAGACATCAGCTGAGAGTCTGCAGCTCTCGCCACTGACCGTTCTGAGACGACACCTGCCGGTCGGAGACGACGGAGTGCAGCACGGACACGCTGGATAATACATGGGCCACCACACCTCCGGACTGGACCGTCTGCTATCGATCTATGCCAGACCGTCTGGACACTGGCCAGGGGCTGGTGGGTGTCTGGACCCCAGCATGTCTGGATACTGGTCATGGGCTGATGAGTGTCTGGACCCCACCCAGCGTGTCTGGACACTGGCCAGGGGCTGGTGGGTGTCTGGACCCCAGAGTGTCTGGACACTGGTCAGGGGCTTATGGGTGTCTGGATCCCAGAGTGTTTGGACCGGGGTCTGGTGTGCTGTGAGGTATGAACCCCAGAGTGTTTGGAATGGGGTGTGGTGTACTGTGGTGGGTTGTGACAACACCCACCTGTCTATATACACTCGGGTTAACAGTGTGGTGGGGTGATTGACTGTGGTGTCTGGAACCTGGGATCTCTGGACAAAACTCATGCGAACAATTTCATGATTTCAGATGCTGCAAAATCAAAGGACTTTTGTAACCCACTGAACGAAAAGCTTGCTCGCTTACGGGTATGATTGCGCCGCAAACGATCGACTTTTTTCCTCTCCTTTAATGCGGGACAATCGACTTAGACCACTGGCCAGGATATGGGGCGGGTCTGCATTGTGTTGACTCTGACAATACCGATCCTAATGAGAATGTGTTTGTACGTAGATGTGCGGAGGTCTGCTATATGTTGCCAGTTAATGCCCACCAGAGACAAAAAACGCGTTAGTTGACTCATTAACCCGCGCCCCAACGGGCCTCTTGCTTTTCCACCACCGACTGGGTGGTGTTCGAACTCAGCTCCTATGCAACGTAGACAAAACCGAAAACAATTCGGAATCTCACCGGAAATCATTTAGAAACTATTTCAAAATGTTCCGCTCAGGTCAAAACTGAAGTCACCATTGGTCGCTAAAGGTCAAATTTCCAGTTTTGGGAATTTGCTCTAAACAACCTCATAGGTACATCTACAAGAGTATGTAAGCTAGAAACAAACGAAAAACGGTAACCTTAGCCATTTAAATTTTATTTCGGTGACATGCCATTCGATTTGACCTCAGATACACAGTTAAGGCTTCAGGAGTCATACAAGTCCAAAATGTTGATTTTTGTCAAAACTGTGTTTCGCCATGCCTTTTGATATAAAGCAGATAACGCAATATAGTTAACGTTATCATATTTTTCTTTGTCAAAGTGCATCTAATGGTGTATAACTAAATTGGAAAAAACTTAAGCATTTTACCTCACGATCAAGACCAAGTGTTGACCTAAGTATGTCAAGTTGCATATTGAGAGACTCTTCTCGACGAACTAACACATTGGTTTTAGTTTCATTTCTCTCTTGATTAGTTCGAGAGTGATTATCAAAAAAAGTGATGGTGACTTGAAATGACCTCAAATGACCCTTTGAAGGTCACTGAAAAAAATACACTTGCATCATCTATAATTTCCTATTTTGACATTATCAAGAAGTAACTAGACTGATATTATCAAAATCGTTAGCCTTTGAATATTCCCCTGTTGGCTTATAATGTGGAGATCACAAAACTGACCTGACCGATATCAAAACTCCGAGACCAACATTTGTAGACACTGATGAATTAACATAAGCCTGGAAGTTTCGTGTTGATCCCTCATTAAACTCTGGTCTTGAAATGTGACTGGTGACCTAACCTAACCTGACATGAACTTTTATTTTAAGTTGTAAAAAAAAGAATGGTGAGTTATCCAAAGTTTGGTGGCGCTATGCGCCGCCATTTTTTGGCCATCTGGAAAAACATTTGGGGGGGGGGGTGTTCAAACACCCCCAGAGGAGCGCGGGTTAACTAGTTTAGTACGTTCAGCGTTGAGCCTTACGATTAGTAGCTGGCCTGGGAAGGCGGATTCAGCTCAATTTTGCCGAAACGTTTGCTTCTGATCGATACAGTGCGTCACAAAAATACGTACTTTATTATTTAAAAAGCCGTCAATATTATAAAATTGATTGTCAATGCTCCCCAAATAAAAATCGTGCTATTGCCATGTTTGAAAATCGTGTACAATAATAGGCAATTTGTTTCGTCATTCGCTGGCAAACTTGCATGTATGCATGCAATATGATTCCGACAGCAATACTATTTTGACCTATCTAATGATTATGTCAGGCTAGGACCAGCTGTAGGTGGACCACGATGTTGTCAGCCGACAGTTGTCCATTGCCTCCGATAGCGAACTGTTGGACTATGACGTCAGAGAACAGGTCAATGTCATCCTGAGGCCAAACCGTCCACCGAGACTGCAAAGTCGGAGAGGTGCCTCTGCGTCCCGCGATGAGAGGAAGATCACGAAACGATAATCAGCATTTGGGGTATGCATTATCACTACATTTGTTTAGGCAAATGCCCACAGTTCTTACAATAAGATAACTTAACTTTAGCTTTGTGATATATATATACAGGACTTTTATGATAAGCCATTTTTTAATATCATTTTGAGTTATTCGAAATTACATCGTTAGCAGCTGCCAATAACTTTCCTGGATTGCCGCTTGGTTGCACTCCTGAGGGATGATGAATAATCAGCCAGCTTGAAGAGCACAAATGGTAATTTACTGCCCATAAAATACAAGACCAAAATATTTCATGTTTGTATTTTCCTCATAAAACCGTTTGTCACAATAGTCCGCCTTGGGTCCTGAGAGATTGATCGCATTAACACAAACAAAAACGCGCTCTTTCATCCAGTCCAATCCGTTCTCATTCACAGCAATCACACCCCCACTCTGTCCAGTGTCCAGTGTCCAGTGTCCAATCCGTTCTCATTCACAGCAATCACACCCCACCCCGCCTTATCCAAGGGTATTTTCAGGGCAGGCTGAGGGTCATTACAGCACTTGACGGACCCGGCAGACGGCTCAGACCTGTCAGAGCCCCCCATCAGCCGCCTCCACTGTCCGACATAATACATGCATACGACGGCTGCCCTGATGGATTGGATGGGCCGAGATGCGCCGTATAAAGCCGGCTATGTTGGGCGGCGACATCTCACGAGGCCATGAATAGATGCGTGAGGCTGCCGCGTTCTTTGTTGGTGTGGGAGGCTCAATATTTTGTGGGTTGTTTTGGTGTGAGAAGAATTGAAGTTTTGTGGGTTCAGCATTGATGTTGAAGGTAATGCGTTTTGTTTTGGTACTGCAGGCTCTGGTTTGGCCCGTATTTTCCGACAGTTCGATGAGGTCGGCTTACGGAGAAGCTCACAGCTGCCGTTATTGAGGCCGCCCGCTGGCTGTCACTGCCTGCCCGACTGGAGCATTCCTTTGAAACCAACCGCGGGGTGTTACTTACCGGAGATGGGCCGAGAGACGCCACAGGAGTCACGGGGACATTTACCGGAACATCACGCCAGCGAGGAGCGCTGCTTGGATTCAGAAAGCACGGTGACTGTTAACCCGTGCTTTACTTGCAGTAGTCTGCATTGTTGCGGAGGTATTTTATGTGGAACAAACGAAGAGTTATGCCGGATTCGTAAATCATCTCACTAGTAGCAGCCCTGGTTCTCTCGCAGGTCCGTTACTACATTTTAGTTTATGGTGACGGCTTAAACAAGAATAACTAAGATGCAAAAGTCTTGGATTTCGCTGCCACAGTTATCTTCAGTGGGATTTTTTTTTATCACGTTACAGACCTGCGAGAGAGACTCGGCTGGCTGAGTGCCCAGCAGCCTGCGGACCAGTCCTCACTCAGCCTGACCCACGATGTGCTCTAGAGTGGATAACCAGACTCTCTAGCAACCGTCCTTCCTTTGGACTCGGACGTACTACATACGGCTACGTACAACCAGACAGGACGGTCCGCTCCACGTACATACATACCTCGGAACAGAACCGAGGCCGAGAGACTTCGCTTCTGCTCGAGAGCGCCGGCGCTGCACTACCAGTTGTCCCCCGATCTGGTTATTCTCAGCGGGCAGCGTTGTCAACTAAAGCATTGAAATGATGTGATGTGTGCCTGATTGTTTAGCGCATGCATGTGTGCGAGAATGTGTATGTTTGTGCATTCTGCGCTAGCTTTCATCTTTTACTCTGGAAACCAGCACTTGCCTTGAAGCCTGCAAAGCCACTGATGCCTTGGTCTGTGGAGTGCTCCTAAAACGAAATCGAAATGCAAATACAAATATAGTTAAGTTTAACAAGCTGCCAGGCGACCAAAACCACTGACACTCAAGACCAGCCCAGGGATTTCTTCTTACCGGTATGAAATCTCCATGTCCCCGGCACTAGTTTGATTGATATCGATTACGCCGTCAGAAGCTCTGCATGTTACCTCCGTACTCAAAAACATTTAGGAGAGCCTGAAACAAAAGTTATCCGCTTGAGTTAAATATGGTCCTCTGCGAAACGACTCAAAGTCTCATGGAATTGTCACTTAATATTCACTGAAACGTTTTGGAGACCCTGAAACAAGAGTTCTCAGTGCGTTAGAACCCTTTGAAAACAACCATTCTCCTAGGATTCTCGGATAACCTATTTTGGCTCGAGGTTGATACCAACAAGTCAGGACAACGTTTTCGACGGTTCTCCTTGCCCATGTTGGTATAAACCCCGAACCAAAATGGTGTATCCGAGAACCCTAGAAGAATGGCTAGAAGTTAGCTAAGGGTTCTAACGCACTGAGAACTCTTGTCTCAGGTTCTCCAAAGCGTTTCAGAGAGAATCCAGTGAGAATGCCAGTGAGACTTGGAGTCGTCTCGCAAGAGCACCATGCTCGTCCTAAGCTGAGAACCTTTGTCACAGGTTCTCATAAATGTTTTTCAGTGCGCCTTGGAGGGTCAAAGGTCGCCCGTTTGCTGGTCATGCTGATTAACTTCACTCTCGGAGCTCACTACCCACAGGCGCCGGGTAATGCAGCGTAACATGCCGTGATGCTCGGGTAGCGATAGCGTGATGCTCGGGTAGTTGGCAGCGACAGCGACCACCGGCGGGATCATCTTCGAGGCGTCATGCTGTCATGTCATCTTATAGTGGCTGTTATTGAATCTTATATGTTCTGGTGGCTGTTATTGAAGGTCAGACACATGATACAACCTTGGACACACGCGTCTGGCAAATAGTGTGCTGATTCGCTATGGCCTGTTCATATATTATTTTTAATATATTTCGGTGAGCAGAACAATCGCAATCAGACAAATCATGCAGTTTCAACGTTACAGGCTGTGCCCAGCAAAGAGCCACACGACTGTTTTCGACGTTTTTCACGTGTTTATTATTTAATAGGTTCGTTTTCTCATAGTATTGGAAATGAAGATTGATACCCATGTCTTGCATATTATGTTTTCATAGTGAAAATCTGGTTCGTTGAAAGACTTATGAAAAACGTCATGCTTATGTGTTTGTGGTCACTTTTTCTTCTCGCACTCATTCTAGTCTATGCAAATAATTTGCAAACAATTTATTGTATAAATTTACAATATCAGCTCTTGAGCCAGAATCGTCTAGCCCCACCGAGAAAACAATATATCTGGCAGTGCCATGGTAGCAACACGTGCCGAGAAATTCAAGACATTTGCATACGAGCCGTTAATGCCCCTCATTTGTTTCTTTTATCCATCGGAAGCTGACAACGTTCCCGGTAATTTGGCGTCATTATTGTGTTAGCTGTATAAATGTGCCATTTAGCTCTAAATTGCTGAAGCGCGTTGGCGATAAAGTATGCTTTCAAAATGAAACAGATTAGCTTGACTCTAAAAGGAATTGAATGTTCTAAAGGAGCCGAGTTCAGGCAAGAAAATATACAGCTCAGCGAAAAGATTCAACGATTCTTTTGTTTTATTTTGATTAGCGCGTCTTCTTTACACCCTACTAGCTAAAAGAGCCTTAGATTGAGCCTAATGAAAAAAATGATAAGTTGCGTGAGGTTTCAGTAAATTACGTGGAAACTTGTTTATTATTTAATTGGTTCGATGTCTAAAATAAAAGAAATTGTCGAAGCTCGTCGGCGATAAAGTATGCTTTCAAAATGAAACAGATTTGTTTGATTGGATTTGATTAGTTTTTTTGCGAAGGTTAAAGCGTGGGCTGTGGACTGTGAGATGCAATAGCCACGTTTATTTGATTTCGGTTGTGGATTGCCTGCGGAACTTTTGGGTCACTGGTGTTGTTGACCTAATCGATCGTCGATTCAATCGTTGTTTTTGTCCTGGATCGTTGGCGCGAAAAGACTCGCACGCGCGTTCCGAATCCGGCCGAAACGTTGACTTTGCTGCAGGCAACAGAGCATTAACCGAGGCTATAGGTTTTGGTGGTTTTAATACGACAGGTGCATACTCTGTCATGAGTGCAATTGTAGAAATTTACAATTTAAATATTTAATTCACTTGAAATGGTGTACCGTTGCATTTGCAATTGTTGAATCACTAATCGGTTTTTATTTAGGTTTACACGTTGTCTTCATCTTTATTTAGGTTTATACGTTGTCTTCATCTGTGCATCTATAACAAAAAAGGTAATCGGAGTTCGAATATTACTTTTGTCTCATTTAGCAAAGGTTTCAAACATTGAGGTTATTTCAACTGTCGCGGAACCTCAATATAGATGTGTGGACGAACGCGACAAAACTTCACAGCTTGTGGGCGAGGCGAAATTGAAGAGCAGCAAACGAAAATAAAACACTGAGGCGGAATCTCTTTCCGCACGGAGTAAGGTTTAATTATATATCAATTATGTATTTAATTATAATTATAATTAATTTTATCAATATATAATATTAATTTGAATTCACAGATCCGTAACTTTACATCTCCGGTTTTTTCGTTGTGGATGACTCGGCGCCGTCTCTTGGCCTGATAAATGGCACACATAGCTTCAGCTGACAAGTCGATATAGCTATACCGAACGGGAAATCGAAAATGCCTAGCTACTCAAAGACAATATCGGAACCAGAAATATTGGAACCTGTTTGCTGTCACGCGTTTCCATTTCCTTTTTTATCTGAAAAGATCTAAAGTAGCACTGTTCGCGATGTTCAACTAGCGTTCACAACGTCTCATTTTCTTGTATTAGCACTTCCTGGTTTGGGCTCGGAAGCAGAGTTTCCCACTTTGTCGGCTGCTGGCCTTTCCACCGCCGCGTTCTGGCGGTGATTTTCGGTGTTGCTGCCATCGATCGGGGGTGTTCGGCGCTGAACTCCGCTGGGCTCGGCTGGGCTCGGCTGAACGGGCTGGGGAACGCAGAGCTCCGGAGCGTTCCAAGGCCGTTTGAGTGGTACTGAGCTTAAGTTTGAAAACGGGTCGGTTGTATAGATTGAAATAAGCTCAGTACAAGTCTGAGCGAGTTTGCATAATGAGCTTAGCACAAGTCTGAGTGAGTTTGCAATGAGCTTAGCACGAGTCTGAGTGAGTTTGTAATGAGCTCAGCACGAATCGGAATTGTTTGCAATCAGCCACGCTGTTTTTTTTACGCGAGTCATCTTACGTGGCGTTTACCTTGAGCCATCGTGCTACTTCATGTGTGGCACTGTGGAGTGTGGCATGCAATTGGGCTACCTCTTTTGAGATAGTTTGAATGCCTAGAATAATTTTAAGAATACTTCAGGATTGAATTTGTATTGACTAAGAATTATCTAACAGTGAACTTAATTGTAATACATCATCATCATCATCATCATCACATTTATTCTGCGTCACATTTAGTGACAATCTCCTCAATAGTCAGTTATGGTGACAATCATATGTGATCGTATCACACAAACATAACATACACACCATTACAAACAAACAGATCATCACGTTACGACGTACTGCTACCAAGTTGGCATCACCATTAGGCGCAGCAGGCGACGAGCAGTGTCATTTTTACGTGATGCCAAAAAACGTAGTGAGTCAATCACTCCATTAGGCTTTAGCTGCAGATGAACCATTTCTGGATCAATGAGCCCTGCAGCCACTGAGAGAACATTTTCAAACTCAGAATTGCAAAGGCTATTCACAAGCCCCAAACAGTGGGCTTGACAAACATGGACAAACACTTATCTTTTTTCACGTTGTATTTATTTGTCGGGGTGCTAGGGGTGTTTTGGGCGGTGTTTGTTTATTTTTTGGGAGGTAGCTCATACGAAGAAACATTTTTCCATATAAGTTTGGTACTGAAACTTATTGAAATAATGCATTTTTGGAAAATTAACTTGAATAATAACACCATTGATGGCATAGACATGCGGCGCATTCAGCCATTTGGTACGACTTAATCATACCGGAAATACAGACTCGGGTAGAGCTGTAAGAAGTCGTATTACAGGCCCCTACTTTTAAATGGTAGTCACTTTCGTCAGACATTCGTCATTGGTCGATTATCTATGATATCACTGTAAGAGCCAGTCCAATATGAATATAATTATTCCACGAGACAATCATCCATTTAAGATATTCAAACAAAATAAAGCATGCAAACATGGAACAAAGTTCCATGTTGTATTGCATGTCACGGTTAAATGGTTTAAGGTAAAGGATAAAGGGTACGCAATTCCAGGTCTGTGGATAATTATGAGTCAGATGTCAGTTGTCATGTCAGTTGTTTCTTCAATTAATTACCCCACATTGGCTGGGGTCTCAGCTAGACGCCATTGGCTGGGGGGTGGACATTTTTCGCACCCATTCTTAACTTCCTTCCGAACCAATAACCGCAGGGCGACTCGCAAGACGGCAAAAGAAAGTTTTAAACGAGAAAATCATAAAGTGTACTTAAACATGTCAACTGAGGGTGAAATGTCAGGTCGAAGGGTCGAAACTGATTTTTTTTAGTTTTTGGACCGCACTTTGCATTCAAAACGTCACACTACCACTGTTATGACATACCGTGTTCTCAAAGTCATAATGAATCTTCCTCATCAAGCAAAACTGAAATTTTAATCAAAGCTCAAGGTCAAGACCAGGTCACAAAAGGTCTACGAAAGTCATGCAACACATGTCAATTTTTTTTATCCGTGGAATTCGATAGTAAGAGTCGTTTTTGCCAATTTTTACAATATAAGGTCTAGTGTAAGTCAAACGAGGTCAGATAGGATGAAATTTTAAAACTATTTTTGTTGATAGACGAGCGACGCTCATAGTCTTAT
>JARBER010061407.1:0-11915 GCA_030265075.1 Balanus glandula | reverse complement strand
TTGATCGCCGCCTCTCGCCGCGCCTCCCTCGTGTTGATCGCCGCCTCTCGCTGCGCCTCCGTCGTCGTGTTGATCGCCGCCTCTCGCCGCGCCTCCGTCATGTTGATCGCCGCCTCTCGCCGCGCCTCCGTCGTGTTGATCGCCGCCTCTCGCCAACCTCCGTCGTGTTGATCGCCGCCTCTCGCCGCGTCTCCGTCGTGTTGATTACCTCCGAGGTGGGACGTGTTTCTCGACAGAGTTGCCGTTTTATGTGGCGGCTCGGCCAAGTTTTTCGATTCGTTTGATGGGCTCGCCGATAACGTGCGCCGACGCGGCCGGAGGGGCGCTTAGTGGGCTGCCCGGCCAGCCACGACCAATAATAAATACTGTAATGAGTTCGTCTCCAAGTTGGGGTGAAGTTGCGGCTGTTGGCCGTCCCATGGGAGGGAAGCTGTCGCGTGCATGGGGTCAACGAGTCTCGTATTGCGGCCTGGTCCAGCTGGTGGTGTGCCGTCTATGGACACGGGTATCGGTGTTGACGGGGATAAGGAAGTGAAGAGGGGCATTCAGGGAAAGGTAGGCGAAAAGCGCCCACGCTGTTCAAAAGTCTCCAAAGTAAAACATTAGTCAATACAATTGTGTGATAGGCATTGGACGTCTCCAAACGATGTCACGCTTCTTTTTGCATGCACAGTACATGTTTTCCTGGACCTAAACGTGGGTATTAATTACGTATGTTGCAGACCCCTTGATTTGACTACGTATTACGATTATGTGCATATTGTAACTGGTTCCATTAACAATGCTACGGTTGTGAATTCCTTGCTGCCGTTAGTTCGATTCCGGCGGCACTCTGCTTCTAGTTTCCACTGGCGATGGTCCGGCTCAGATCGCCTCGCTGACGACGGTCCACATTGGACATCTCCAGTGGACGGATTGTTTATCATCCAGCGTCGTTATGAGTGACGGTAAAAAATTACCACCCGGAGGAAGCGGCGGCGGCGGCCTCTTCAGTTTCCGCCGTCGGCCGTCCGGTCGGCATCGATTAGCGGCCAATGAGCGCGCCTTTGTCCTGCGTTCGCCGGCGGGACGCCACCCCTTGGCGGTGTCAAGAAGCTGTCCTCCCCGTCACGGTCCCGGCGGACCCCGGCGGACCTCCGGAGGACCCCGGCGGACCCCGGCGGACCCCGGCGGACCCCCGGCGGACCCCCGGCGGACCCCGGCGGACCCCGGCGGACCCCGGCGGACCCCGGCGGACCCGAGTCGGGCGCCTGCAGCGCCGGGACGCCGCACGCACGCGGCCGGCGCTATCCACTCGGGGCCGCATTATCAAATGAGTCCTATGACTAATTACTGTTTGCACACGGCCATGTTGGGCGGGTCGGCCGCCCTCGGTGCGCCCGAGCGTAGCCGCTGGAGCCATTGGCGAGCGGTACAGGCCGCCCCGCCGCCCCGCCGCCCCCGGCGCCGCTGACGGGCGGTGGTGGTATTCAGCACAGGGCCGGCCAACGCTATGTTTGACGAGTACCGCCGCTTGCAACGTGACCGTGCTATTTGCCACGCGGCAAATGGTGGAGTCTTTTAAGCGTCGCAATGCCGGGCCGGGCCGCGTGGCGTCCAACTGCGGTCCAATGGTGTGTACCGGGAAGTCTACCGGAATGTGTGGTGCATAAGCGTCGCATGGCGGCTGGCGGCGACGAAATGTCAGTCGGTGCCTGACGCCTGTGCTATTATAGGCTGTCTGCGCTGCGATGTGTCGACGCCGGCGGCCCCGCCTCGTTCCGGGAATACGGCGTGAATGTGCGATAGCCGCCGGTGTTGATAGTGCATGGATGCCTGGCTGAGCGGCTGTGCTCGGATAGGTGCTGTCCGCTGTGCTGTCCGTGTGTCCGTCTCCGACCAACGCTGCTGTCCTGTTCTGGGGACTGATGATGTGCGTGGGTATATTGATATGCGTGGAATGGCGATATGTGGCACAGGAGACTTCTGACCTGTCTATTCGAGGTCAGCTATAGCAGCAGAAGAGCCATCACATTTGTTGTAGTCAGCCGGTGGGACGGAAGTATGTGTATTGTGAAAAGGTACCAAATGCAACGTTAGGTTATTGCAGAGCAACAAGTGTGGATAAGATGAAAAGCTGGTGCATTTTTAATGTTCAGTGTTGAATTGTTCTTTGCCATTTTTCCTTGTATGCTTCACTGGTTCGCTTTTTGACAAGGCGAACGGATCTTCAGTTTAAATGTTAGTTGCATCGTACAAAACCTTGTCTGGAACCAATTACTGTTCAAGTTTCCCAAAATACCAAGGACACTAAAGATGCTGCCAAAGTTGGCCGCCAGCAAAGCTGATCAAATTGCTATGATTTGATGCAAATTTAGGACGTGCTCGCTAGACCGGAGTATATGTCTGTCGTCGGTCTATATCCGTCTGACCACAGCCCTGCTTGTATTTTATACCTTAATCAATTCGCAAACGAGGCTTTTATAGACGTCACTTCTAACTCAGGGTATGTGTTTTTGCTTTTTGTATTATTGCTCTTATTCCTCTATTGCTTTTATTTTTGTTCACAGTATTATTTCGAAAGCATCAATAAATATAACATAGCTGAATAAAATGCACTTAGTCATTTTGGCAGTCAATGACAATTTGAAATGCTTTAGCCCAATCCTCTTAGTCAGAGGCAAAACAAATGCCCTTGAACCTTTTAACTTAGTGAAACTAGAACCTTTAAACCTAGTTTAACCTAGTGAAATCAACTTTGAATATTATTGGCTAAAATATTCATGTTCTTTCAAATGTCATCTGGCTTAAAGCAAGCGTCAACTTTTACAAATGCATGTCATATGGCCTTATATTGAGATCTGCTGCGAGATAGATCTATGAAATCAAAGTTTTGAGAAATTATCTTTTGATTTATCAACAACTAATGCGAGCTGGACTGCGAACTCTTCAGTGATCAGCATACTTATCATTGTGTTGATAAAGGACGTCCGTCAAAAATGGATACTGTATGATTTCACACATCTTTTCAAGACTTGAAGCATTGCTCTCGAGCTATCTGCCGTGTAGTATTGACTCTCTTCATAGACAATAATTGTCAATGATAGGTATGCCAAGTTTGCGTACCAAACACATTATATAACCCGTTGATACAGATGCAGTGTCGGTTGACGATGTAACAAGTAACCAGCGCTGTCTCGCGGGAGCTCAAACCAGCAACTCCAGCTAATCAAAACGCTCCGACTAGATTTATAGTCCAAATGCAAACTTAATCTAGCTTTTAGACTACTGTTACCCCGTTATGTGCATCTGTAAAGCGTCTTTCTTACGATGCGAAGTGCTCATAATTTAATTAGCCGGCTCATCTGAAATTATTCACAATTAGCGGGATCAGTGGCGTCACAGCCAGCGCGGCCATTATATACCAGTTACCGTCAGACGGCCGGGCCGCTGCCGCCGGCTGTGGGTTATAACGGCGGGCAGACTCTGCCCTCAGCCTTCCCTCTCTCCCTCCATCTCCATCTCTCCCCCACTGGAAGACAGGAGATGCTGTGGGTTATAACGGCGGGTAGCAGGCGGACTCTCCCTCAGCCTTCCCTCTCTCTCGCCATCTCTACCCCACTGGAGGACAAGAGAGATGGTATGTGTTATAACGGCGGGTAGCCGGCGGACTCTCCCTCAGCCTTCCCTCTCTCTCTCCATCTCTCCCCCACTGCAGGACAGGAGATGATGGTATGGGTTATAACGGCGGGTAGCAGGCGGACTCTGCCCTCCCTCGCTTCACTTCAGGACCAGAGATGGTATTGCCACACTTCCACGCACGCGCCGTGACCTAGAAATATACCATAAACCAAACCAGCAGATATTCGAGCTGTGACCAATGGCCATAACCCGGGCTGAGCTGGGCTGACCGAGTGTTATCGCCGCGGGCGCTATCAGTCGGCTGAAGCCGGCTCCGGTCCGGGGCTCGTGTAGCGGTGTTTCCAGCGCGGCTTTTGTGCCGCTGTCGGCCGGTGGAGCAACTGAACACAGTCCTCGGGCCGGTACCGGACGCGGCTGCTCCACACACGCCGGAAGCCCGCTCTCGATCGCGTCCCCACACGGGAAGCGGGCTGTCTCAGCCGGGGCTGCGGCGGCGGCGGCGGCGGCGGCGGCGGCCATCGACAGTCGAGGAAAACAGTCCGGCGGCGCCGCGCGGCCGGCCAAGCTCGCAGCTCGAGCTGGGACTAACCGCCGCGGAAGCGGGCTGTCAGCGGCGGGAGCGCGCGGCCCGGCCGCCGGCGATAAATGGTTCGGACGGCGCGGCCCGGCCCGCTGAACGGCCGGTCGGCGGGTCGCGGCGGCTGCAGACTGGTGAAGGCGACAGGGAGCCTCCCTGCTGTGTCGTCTGGGGTGTTCTTTGGTTCGCCTGTGCGGTGGTAAGGGCGTCCATTGCTGTGCTGAATGGGATCGATGTTTCGTGTAAGGAAACCCATCGCTGTTCTTTGTGAGGTTGTCCGTCAATGTGTGTATGAGTGTGTGCGTCTGTCTGTTTGTGGGGTGGGGGGTAAGTGGGTGGGTGTGGGTGTGATGGTACACAATGTCAAGCGATGCAGGCCTGGATGTACGGGCGCAGCGTCCTAGAGCTAGTGGGCTGTGATTCGTGATTGATGAGATGGAGCTGGGATATGATAAGCTCTGGCCTCAATGGCACACAAGTTGCCACAAATGCAATAATAGCATGTACGATGTCCACGCACCTGCGCGCTTGCTGACATGACAAATGTTGACGTGTATCCTTGCACGCAACGGCAAAACATTGTGGTACAATCCAACGGCAGATATGCTGCAACATCATTATCCCTTCTCCCCTATTTCCGCCTTCCTCCTCCTCATCCCATGTGTTGTGCCGTTGTGGCTGGCGTCGCCTGCCCGCGAGTTTGACCTCCCAGCCGGACACCATAGTTCTCCCCCTCCACTCCACTCGGCCGGCCGCCGAAAATCACTCTGCAGAGCGGCCCTGCACCGAACAGGTGCTTTAAATGCATGCCACCGTGCGACTCGTTACCCACCCTGCAGCGCGGCACTCCGTGATCCCGCGACAGCCGGCAATGGTCAATAGCTCGCGGCCGACGTCTGGATAGCTCGGTGCCGATCGAGTGCGTGATGTTTTCTTAGCTGCCGTGGCCCTCGGCTGGATAGTGTGGCCCGGGCGCCTCCGAAGCGGTGACTCGGCGCGCGAACGCTGCCACTTTGGGCTGTCGGCGATGTTATTGTCTGTTTTTAATTCAGTGGATGTCTCCAGAACATCCTCCCGGAGACCGCTGTGTTGATTAAACCCTGTCGACGCTGCGGAAGTTTTTAATTAGAACACTACCTTTCGCGCACAGTAGAAAATAATTGATCGTTTTGAGTTGGCAGTGGGACGGAGACAAGTTGCGTACGGCTGACAAACTGAAATAATTCACCTGAAGATAACATAAAGACCTCCCAGACAGATCATGGTTCGATTACACAGACTACCTCGCACCGTATCTGATATGGCTTTACCAGCATTCATTTCACTAACGATACCTGACGCTCCGTAATGACGAAGGGCTTATCCAAAAAGCTCCCTTTTACGGTAAACTTCAACGACTTGCTTAATGACTTGCGAGACCGTACCGCCGCGTAAAGTAACGAGCCTTGGAGTTGATGTGTTCCACCTCCTCCGTTGTGCACGACACCAAGTAATGAGTGTTTTAGTTTACGCCGCCGTTATGGGGCTCATTTCGAGGCGGTGTGGTCGTTTGCCGCAGGGGGCGGCTACGGGGGAAGGCACGATCGATGGCGGGTGGCGAATGGTAGGCGGACAATGCGGACAGGGCCACAGACCGTTGTTTGAGACGCGTCAGGGACCACTGGTGACTGTTGGCGACCGCTGGTGATTCCTGGTGACCCCAGGTGACTGTCGGTGACCGTCGGTGACCGTCGGTGACCGCTGTAACCCCTGGTGTCCATTGGTGACCGTCGGTGACCACTGATGAACGTCGGTGACCATTGGTGACCGCTGGTGACCGGTTGGTGACCGGCTGGTGACCGCTGGTGACCGGTTGGTAACCGGCTGGTGACCGGCTGGTGACCGGTTGGTGACCGGTTGGTGACCGCTGGTGACCGGTTGGTGACAGTCGGTGACAGTCGCTGACTGCTGGTGACCACTGGTGACCGTCGATGGCTGGTGAACTGCAGCCGTTCCGGGACGGTCTCCCGCCGCCGCGGCGCCGGCTTACGTTGTTGGTATGCGGGCGGCGGGCGGCGGACGCGGCCGACGGCACGTATCGGGCCGGCTGACGTGGCGAGCACGACCGGTCGACGGGCGGGCAGCACGCCGCCACAGCACGCCGCCGCCGTACCACACTCAGAGCCCGGCACGCGGTCAGCGCAGCCGCACGGTCCCGTGGTCCGCGCGACTGGCTGGTAGCGGCTGTAGGGCAGGGCAGTCGTGTGACCAGCACCAGCGGCGCGGCGGACTGCCCCGGCTGGTCACGTGACAGGGGAGCGGAGCGGACCGTGGAGTAGACTGGTGTGACCCGCTGGTGATGTGCAGCAGCAGCCGACGGGTGATGGAGGACCGCCTTAGGGACGATGCGGGGCGGGAGGAGTCAAGGCGGCTGCCGCCTCTCACTGTCCCTGGCCGCGCCTGGTCTGCCTGTCGCTGCCGCTGGAACTGAGAAGGAAGTGGCGAGAATCCTCAGCGATGAATTCAGAATTTCACAAAATAGTTTGACAGTGTTCGCTGTTGTATCCATCTACGACTACCTTCTGTCGAGATCGGCGAAAAGACTCGTTCACTGACATCAGGCCCAATGGCATCTAGGCAGTTCTGACAGAAATCACATCTGGTTATGGATAAGATTAAATAAGAATATTAAGAGCGCGTCGTCCGTGCTATTGCTGCTGAATGCCTCGGTCGTGGTACGTGCTGATGGGTTCTGGGCTACTGAGGACAGGCATGCGGCCGCCTATATTATGTATTGATGCGGCTCATCTGTACTCAGACGTCAGTGCTGCACAGCTAAAAATAGCATATTCGGAAGTTCACTGCAGCCGTCTTTTATTCCAATAAAACTGAATTCGTGTGAGGTTAGGGCCCACCTGATGCAGGGGCGTTTGATGAATCTGTGTGACCCATATGGTGTATATGCTATGTAATAGTGGCTGCTTGTGGTTCCTTCACAGATCCATTAGCTGGTCACGGTGCCACATTTGCTGCCGCACCCAGCTGCCGTATCTGCCCCAGCGCTTTGACCATGCCCTCTGACACCCTTTTGTGTTACCTGCCGCTACATATAATAATGTATGTGTTGTTGCAGCCAACCCGATCCGCTCGCCACATCAGACGTTTTACTTGTTGCAGCCAATGCCAAGCCGCTCAGCTATGAGGAAGTTTTCAACCAGAGCTCGCCGACCAACTTCACCGTGTACTGCGGAGGCGTGACCCTCGGCCTGTCCGAGGAGCTCATACAGAAAACGTTCAGCCCGTACGGCCTCATACACGAGATCCGAGTCTTCAAGGACAAGGGATACGCCTTTGTCAGGTGAGACGCGCGGTCAGCAGTTGTATTCAGTTTTGTGACGGAAGCTCCCGTACTCTACTCTATCACTCCAGTCGTGTTTGGCGCCACTCGGCAGCCGAGCTGAATAACTGTCGCGTCTGTGTGTCGCGTGGCGGAGTGTCGGAGTGTCGGAGTGGCGGAGCGGCGGAGTGGCGTGGAGACCAGGCTCGCCGTGGCAGGCTGACGGCGCGGTGCAGCGCACACTCGAACCGGCCTGTCGCCGCGTGCCGGCTTTGACGTCGGCTGATGCAATTTAGCGGGCCGGTGTCCGGAGAGGAATGTCGTGTCGCCGGCCGGCTGGTGTGTCGCCGCCGATTACCGCGCCGGCTCGGACGGCACGGAGGGGAGGGGACGGGGACGGCAGGGGACAGGCGACGGGACGGGGATGGTGGACGGAACGGGACGGGGGAGCGACGGGGAACGGCACGGCTCCTGGTGTGTCGGGGCCGATTACCGCGCCGGCTCGGACGGCACGGAGGGGAGGGGACGGGGGACGGCAGGGGACAGGCGACGGGACGGGACGGGACGGGACGGGGGATGGAACGGGACGGGGGAGGGACGGGGAACGGCACGGTTTCTGGTGTGTCACCGCCGGTTGCTGCGCGGCGCGCTGGCTCTGGACGGCACGGGACGGCACGGGACGGGAGGAGAAGAGGAACGGAAAAGACATACGACGGGACGGGGGGAAACGAGGAACGGGAAGGAACATACGACGGGGCGGGAGGGGACGAGGAACGCCACAGGACGGCTCGGGATGAAACGGAACGACGAGATGAGAAGGTGCGAGACAGCACAGGACAGGACGGGAGGGCCCAGGATTGTACTACGAATAGGTGGGATAGGAATGGGCGGGATCGGATCGCTGTTATCAGCGTGATACATTGCGGTGCTACAGATTTAACTAGGTGTATCTCTGGCACTGTCACCATGCTCCATCTGTTTTTTAGTCTCTAAGTTTATCCCGCTCTCCCACATTATGGTATACTTATCATAATCTTCATCGGATCATAATCAATAAGTTTCTCCCCGCTCCAGCTGATATTATACTTATCATACTTGCCGTTTCGTCGTTCCCAGCTAGCGATTTGTGTTTGCCAACTCGGTCTTTAGTGTTGTGTAGTGGACTGAAGTTATGTATTTGCCCTGGGAAAGTTATCCCGTGTGATATCCTGCACGGCTCGTTTGCCTTTCATCTCGTCGCAAACAAGTTAATTACCTCCTACAAACTGCACTTGTGGGATAGTATGATACACTGGTGTTGCTAATCTTTTTTTTATGTGTATATTTAAGGGTGTCGTTTTTTCGTCTGCTTTTTGTGAATATTGGTCTTGAGAGTCATTGACCTTGCATTTGTGTTTTCTCTTCTTGTGATCGTGGGATACTTTGAAGAAAAAAATAACGTCAGATATGAACATGGCTTTAAGGCCCGTTCATATCTGACAGTCAATTTTGAGTTCCCTCTCGTGGGTACAAAATTACAGAAGTCACCACGAGGGCAAATCCGGATCCCCACTTCCTACTCTCACGGAAATGTGGTCGGAGACGGACATACATATCAAATGTGACACCAGGAAAAACAATATTCTTTCACCTAGTATTGATTGAAATACTACGCGTGCATTTAATTCATTCCGTAGGTATCAAATGTGTCTGCATGTTTGACTGTTCTCCGAAAATACTTTTTTATATTAGCCATATTGTTCTCTAGCGAGCTTACGTGCTGAATTGCAAATTGACTTACTGGCGATAAGGCTGTCCTCAACTCAGACTCAGGCTATTGACTGTCTGAAAGTGGGGCAGCTGTGATCCAGATCGCGGTGTCATGGGACACTACAGCTGTGGTCCAGATCGTGACGTCACGGGACACAGTACAGCTGTGATCCAGATCGTGACGTCACGGGACACAGTACAGCTGTGGTCCAGATTGTGACGTCACGGGACTCAGTACAGCTGTGATCCAGATCGTGACGTCACGGGACTCAGTACAGCTGTGGTCCAGATCGTGACGTCACGGGACTCAGTACAGCTGTGGTCCAGATCGTGACGTCACGGGACACAGTACAGCTGTGATTCACATCGCAGTGTCGGGGGTGAGGTGCGGTCTGTGGCCACAGGTCAGGGAGGTGTGCGGTTCACAGTCACAGGTCAGGGTGGTGTGCGGTTCACAGGTCACGGTAGGGTGTGGGCCACGCTCACAGGTCAGGGTGGTGTGCGGTTCACAGGTCACGGTAGGGTGTGGGCCACGGTCACAGGTCACGGTAGGGTGTGTGGGCCACGGTCACAGGTCACGGTAGGGTGTGGGCCACGCTCACAGGTCAGGGTAGTGTGCTCGCTCGCCTATCGTCTGAAGCCTGGTGTTAGTTTCGCCATCAACCCGTCATCATGTCTCGTATAGGTACCAGATAGCGGACAGGTCGCTCGCTTCGGTTCACTCGGTACGGCCTCGTGTCCGCTCCTCACTTAGCAGTTAACACGTCCCCGAGTCAGGCAGCGCTCGTTCGATAACGGCGCTGCTCTCGGCTGCCGTCACCGTCCGGCGGCGCTGCTCTCGGCTGCTGCCACCGTCAGGCGACAGGCTCACAGCCGGATACTACCCGGACACCACCGTCAGGTGACAGGCTCACAGCCGGATACCACCCGGACAGGCTCATAGCCGGATACTACCCGGACACCACCCTGCTCCCGGTTATTGTACACCTACGTAGGTATATTCTCTAGCCGATACAGGCAAGAGTGTCAGAGGTTTAAGCCCCCCCCCCCCCGAAACCGCCTGAAATTGTCGAAAGTTGACACATTGTCTAATGTACGAGATGATACATTGTCTAATGTACTCGTAGAAGTAAATATATTGAACTTTGACTAAGCCATGTTTGTTTTATACCGTCTTATCAGGTATAAGAAAGCAAATCCGATAAGTTTTCAAAATTGTGTGAAGCTTGTTTTTATTTAGCCCCCTCCAAATCGCAAGCTGCTCTCCGGGCTCCGTTTGTGTATCTGAGTATGTTCGGGGTCCGTCTGAGTGTGTTCGGGGTCCGTCTGAGTGTGTTCGGGGTCCGTCTGTGTGTGTGTTGGGGGTCTGAGGGAGGGAGAGGGAGGCACGGAGTGGGCAGGCGGCGCCGACAGGCCGGGCCGGCGCCATCTGATGGCCGATTCTTGTCGCCGCCGGCTAATCTGTTGGTGGGCGTGACGCCCCGACCTGCGGCGCCGGCCCACACACCGAGGCCTGCCTGCCCAGCCCGCTCGCAGTGCGGCGGGCCTGCTGACTGCTGACGCCGGATTCCCACTACGGGAACTGCATGCGGTCCGCCGCAGCGGTCTACCAGCGGCGCCGCACTGCAAGGGTCAGTTGGGGTCACACAGGTCAGGTTTGGACTCGACTCCCCTTGTAAACGATTACATGTGCAAGTAGAAGGACCGACCACTAGAGCGCTTCATGGGACAAATTTTCAGCCCCATCCCGTTCCAGCCCATTCAGCCAGATCCGAATCCATTCCAATCCATATTCATACCTAATGGGGCTCCCATTTCCACCCATTTCCACCAATTTTAGCATATTTAACTGTTTTTAGTGCCAAAAATGATATGATATATTTCATTCTTATCTAAATTCATTCCATTCCATGAATTCTTACAAAGTTTGCCCCATTCCCATTCATATCCATTCCATTTCCATATCCATGTGGGATTTCCATTCCATGAAAGGCTCTGCCGACCACGTAGCCGGCACTGCCACCGGCGCCGACTCAGTAGCCCTGCTATTTGCCGCTCCGTACATGTTTTCGAGGGCAGGCGAGCTCACTGCTGCCCAGTGTGACCCCAGCTGACCCTTCCTTCCAACACGGCGTCGCTGGTAGACCGCTGCTGACCAGTGTGACCCCAGCTGACCCTTCCTTCCAACACGGCGTCGCTGGTAGGTAGACCTTTGCGGCGGACCAGATGCGGCTCGGCGTGTAGGATACGCGCCTGAACGGAGCCGCTGCCGTCGACCCGAATATCCCCGACGAGGCAGCCGACTCTCTGACCCGCTCTGCGACCCGCCCTCCGACCCTCGCTCCGACCCTCGCTCCAGCCGGACAAATTTGATTTGCTCGCCGCGAGTGCGCCTCACTCGCTATGGGCGGCACGGATCGGACATTGATCAGCACGCCGCCGCTGAGCCAGGTTAAAAGTTAACGCCGCCCGGTGTTGCCGATCCACTTCGGGCGCGGCGCTGCCGAGTGCAGGTGTCGGAGGGAGGAGAGAGGAGCTCCACTGGCCGGAGGGAGGAGAGAGGAGCTCCACTGGCCGGAGGGAGGAGAGAGGAGCTCCACTGGCCGGAGGGAGGAGAGAGGAGCTCCACTGGCCGGAGGGAGGAGAGAGGAG
>JARBER010061296.1:0-11918 GCA_030265075.1 Balanus glandula | reverse complement strand
CTCTCTCACCCTCTCGCTCTCCCTCTCGCTCTCTCTCTCTCTCTCTCTCTCTCCCTCTCCCTCGCCACACCTTGTCCAATATGAGGCCTCAACCGTAGAACACCGGAAAGCTGCACCAGTCACCAACATACATAGGCACCTCATTTGAAATGCAAGGAGAGAGGAGAGGGAAGTCCCTAAGTTTGAGTCACATCTCTCTTAAAACCTCAGCCATCCGTCATCTCCGCCCACACGGCCTTTATGAGATAATTTCGCCGCACAGGACGACTCGACCCGGCCGTCAGCAGCCGGTCGTGATCGTTTGACGAAGCAGAAGCCAGTCGTGATCGTTTGACAAAGCAGACGCCAGTCGTGATCGTTTGACGAAGCAAAAGCCAGTCGTGATCGTTTGACGAAGCAGAAGCCAGTCGTAATCGTTTGACGAAGCAGAAGCCAGTCGTGGTCGTCTGGCGAAGCAGACAGACCGTTTGCCACTGGCGCCGGCCACTGATGCCGGCTGATCCGCCACTCGTTCCGCGCGCCCGTCTGGAAACCCAGTATTGTCACCACCGACATCCCCAGGGATTTACACGCAGCCGACACTGTCAACTGGTATCGGACAGTGACGTCACATTATTAAATCATCTGTATTGTTTGACGTCACGAGTGTGCTTCGTGACGTCACACGTGATCTGGTGACTTGTGACGTCACATATGTGGTCACCTGACTCGAACGCCTCACCTGCCGTTACGGATCACAGTACTTTTGGAACGGCTTAGTGTATCATAGTGGTCAGAAATCAAGGGACTAACAATAGTTAAGTCTTTAAGCTGACTAATCATCCTGCAAAGTGGGTACTAAAAGCATTAAGCATACGTAAATAATGTGCCGGTAGTATGCCTATACGCTTGTTTAGTGGTGACGTCATTTTACGACAGTGGATTCACTCAGCTGACTGCGTAATGATAAAGGCCGTAGACGAAAAAAATACGAAGGCTTTCTCATCAATTGAAGCTGAAATTAGCATTAAGAGGTCTTGACATGGATAATACTATTTTTATAATCATTTTAAGAGGTTTTAATAGAGAAGAGACTTTATTTCTTGCTTCGTATTTAACCGAGATAACTTTCAGTAAATTACACCAGAGAACATATTAGAATATGATCATATCAACAGCGATAATTCATTTTACGTCATATGGAGAAGCAGTTACGGCTGCAAATTCAAACGCTATGCTATTAAATATTTGTAACAAGTGCGCCAAGAACGCTACTTTCTGAAAAAATAACTGTTCTCTCATAGCTTTAATGTACTTCATTCTTACAAAAAGTTTATCTTTTTACCATTTTAGAAAATAAAACTTAATCCTTCTTTAACATTTCGCATCTCATATAACTAAAAGTTCTCAATCGTTTTACGCTGAATTGGAGAACAACTTACCGTCTAGACCCAGAACGTCGCCAGCTGAGTGAGCCCAGCTATTTTTTTGACGTCGCACTTAACGAGCGTGTAGGAAGAACGGATTCAACCGACTTATCATCAAGTAACGTTTGCCCTGAGAAGCGATGCAACCATTGAAATAACAAATATGATAAATCCGAGACCGAGTGGCGAATAATAAATATAGTAAATTTTGGACGGATTTAACATTGGTCGATATTGTTCGTTTTGTCAATGCAGAACCATTTGAATATACATATATATATATATATATATATATATATATATATATATATATATATCAACATTTACCAATTATAGTTTGAGTTACAATAACATACCTTCTAAATTAAGCTTAACGTGAGTCATTAGCAACAGCATACCAGCAATAATAATTTGCGAAAAAATAGTGTTGTAACGACGTAACCACCGTATAACATATTCACGTACAGTGAACAGTTATACAAGCTTTCGTGCATTCTCACGAAATCTGTATGCAATAATGTGCAGAAAGTATGCATTAGGCTTTAGTACACTACAAGACCGCAGCAGTCAGCCACCACTCGACCAGCTTCAGTTAGCAGACATCTAACCGTCCGTGGGACGTGGTGCTTTAGAACAGCCCCTTCATTGCATCAGACACGTGAGCTCTGACCAGTCCGGGGTGTCCGGTGGGTGTAAAGCACCCCGCAGGACGCAGGCCTCAGTTCCTCTAACACAGTTACCGAGTCCCGTCCCCGAGAACGGCCCCGCTCCGGGAACGGACAGCACCGCCCACGGCCACCGTCCACCATCCCACCGCCCACCTGACGGCGGCGCTGGCGGTACGCGAGCATCGCGGAATAGGCACTTAGGCAGGGCAGTAGGCGGTTCAGCAGGGCACCACCAGCACCTGCACCAAGTGGCATTTCGTGCCGGCTTCACCACATTAGCCTAATCACAAGGTGCCTTTTAGTGTGCGACTTGAGCCCCGCAGGAGGTGGCAAGGATAAACACACATACAAAAATAAAGCGGCGTCTCCAGGAAAAGGAACGAGAAAAAGAATCAAATCACCAAATGTCAGAAGGAAATACCACGGGTACTACAAGCATACAAAAAAAATACAATGACGCGCAATGGGGCAAGGTCAAAACGAATGAGCGCCAGCTAAGGGCGGGACCTCAGTGGCCACTCCTCGGCTCGGTGACGGCTGAGTATCGGCCCGTGTCCTGTCTCAGTAACAGCTGAGTTTCGGCTCGTGTCCTGCCTCAGTAGTAGCTGAGTTTCGGCCCGTGTCCTGCCTCGGTGGCGGACTGAGTATCGGTCCATGTCCTGCCTCAGTAGTAGCTGAGTATCGGCCCGTGTCCTGCCTCGGTGGAGGCCATGGATGAGAGGTATCTCTCATCCATAGTGGCGGCTGAGTAGTGGCTCGTGTCCTGCCTCGGTGGCAGCTGAGTATCGGCCCGTGTCCTGCTTCGGTGGCGGCTGAGTATCGGCCCGTGTCCTGTCTCAGTAACAGCTGAGTATCGGCCCATGTCCTGGCTCGGTGGCGGTTGAGTATCAGTCCGAGTCCCGCCTCTCGGTGGCGGCTCAGATAAGTCCGTGTGGAGCGGTAGGTATGAGAGTCCCTGGCGGCCGTGCCGGTGGCCCAGTGTCGGCCTCAGACACCAGCCGTCCTTCCGGCCGGCGGTGTCGCTTTTCGGCTGTTCAGCGGTCGCCGTCAGCATCCCTGCTGCCGGCCGCACCCGCGACCCCGGCCGCAGCCGCCCTGCCCCGACCGCCCTGACCCGGCTGAGACCGGCACGGTCACGGTCAGACGCCGACACCGCCACGCGTCACAGCCTGGACGGCCGCACTCGGCAGGCGTCACGACCTGGACGGCGGCACTCGGCAGGCGTCCCAGCCTGGACCGGCAGGCGTCACAGCCGGGACGGTCACACTCGGCAGGCGTCCCAGCCCGGACCGGCAGGCGTCACGGCCGGGACGGCAATACTCGGCAGCACGCAGAGCTCCTCCAGCCTCACAGCCAGCGAGGCCATCAGCAGGACCGTCCTCTCAGCCGAGGCTCACCAGGTGAACATGCCGTGAGCTGTCCACCATGACGCTGGGAAGGTATGTACAAACAAAACAACTTCAAAGTTGGAGGCATAAGTGATCAACCGGAACGACCACAGAAGCACTTGACGCGTTGTACCTTATCCGGAAATTGCGTCGACTTCTAGCACTATTGATTGATGGGTCCAGTTTGCCCACTCTCACATGGGAAGACTTTGAAGTTAAAGTACCAACAGCACAACCATTACATAAGAACCTCAATTTTCCTATTTAAATAACTGACTAAATACCGGATGGACTACGAGGTGGGAATCTATGTTATGTTATATAAGTGGGTGTAGGGGATACCTATGTACTTGTCGGTAATTGCCACACGATTCACCTGGCACACACGGAGTGATGTCAGCATGCGTGAATCAGACCTACTTCAGGCCGAGCAGACAGCACAAACAGTGCCGGCCGAGACGCAAAGCTCCGCTATTAATCTTGTCAACAGTGTCGCATATAACGCAATCTCGAAGGCCGCTGAGGTCATATCATATCGTGCGACAAAGCACAGCGGGCTTGATAGAGTGGCTATCGTACCCTCAGAGTGAGTAAGTCGGTTAAAGAGGCGGTATTACATACATCCGAGTTGAAAATAGTCCTCATGTTGAGATACCCGTCGAATGTATTGCAGGTCCGCGCTTTAATGGTATTCCTTACAGCCTTGAATACAGCCAGCCTGGCGTCACGTTAAAAGTGCATCAGGATACTTAAACAAGAAAAATAGTCAGCGTCGTTTTGCAATGAGGTGCTAGTTCGATAGGGACGAGGCTGATGACCATATAGATAAAGTCCGAGAGTCAAACACAAAACATATGGCGTGACAAACGGCAGGAGCAGCTCAGAACGATACAGCCTGACACCGATATAACAACGAGTGAGTACACAAGGACTACGCTATACAGACCAGGAAGAAACAAATCAAATCGTTGCGAATTGCAAGGATAGACCAGCCTTATCAAAATATGTCCACGTTTCTTATCTAAAAGGATGTACAAAACCCACAAACAAACAATTGGTTCAGTGACCTTCAAGGGATAATTTGAGGTCATCTGAGGTCACCATCACGGTTTTATCTATAGCACTCGACAAAATAAAGATAGCAAAATGAAACCGACACTTATATGTTTGTTTATCAAGACGCGTCTTACAATATGCAACATGAGCTACTTGGATCACCACTTAATCTTGACCTGAGGTAAAATTGAAATTGACCTCACGAGGTCATCAAGCACATCATTCGACGCGCCTCGACAAGACAAACACAATGGCGTAAACGATATTCAACTATCGTTTTTTTTAGAAAAACAAGTTATTAGATAACTCACTTTTGCGAAAAACAAATCTGACTTGCATGACCCCTGGAGCCTAAGCTATGAGTCCGAATTCAAATCTAAGGACATGAAGCAGACGGGAAAATGTAACTGGCTATCGATGAACGATTTCCGTTTGCCTCTAGTTTCATAGTTTCTGAGTTATTTGGAATTCTTTCGAGCAAAATCGAAAACTGGAAATTTGACCTTTAGTGACCTCTACTGACCTCAATTTTTACCTGAGTGAGAAAATATGAAATAGTTTCGAAACAATTCCTGACGAGCTTTCGAATGACGTGTTTTGCCTACGTCAAATAGGAGCCGAGTTAGAGAGTGCGTTCAAATGCCCCCGCCCCTCCCCCATCCCCAGTCGGTGGTGGAAAATCCTTAAATCCTTGTATTACATCCTTATGACATAACCCGGCCCAGTGGGGCGCGGGTTAAGACACAGAGAAGTCTTTAGCAGAAGTACAGAAGACAGTAGGATAGATTATCACCTGTCAACGGTATACTGTATGTGCTGATTAATTCATTGATATTCCTGGTTTAAGCGTCATAATTCTCCATTGAGTAATAATGCATATTATTTGCCTCGTGCCAATAGGATCTCATCCAATGCCAAGTACATGATTAGAGGCTGAGGTCAGGGTATTATCAAAAGCATTAAAGCCACCATAAAGTCGGATGCAGCACGCTGATATCTAATTCCAATTGCATGCCCACTGTCTGTGCATTGTCGAACCAGTTCTTAACGAGCTATACTACACAATAATCCGGCTTTACGGCACCGGCCACTGGGCTGAGGAAGCTGAGCACCAGCGCGTACACCGCACTCAGTAAATGGCACGAACTGCGAATCAAAGTACCGTATTGCACCATCGCCGTAGCTCCCGCCAATAGGATCTTTTCCCGCCAATAGGATCCCTAAACTAGGATTGCTGTACTGTACTGGACAAACATTCCGTATACCGACCTCATTTACAGTGTGATAACTGCTTATCCAAGAGACCACAACATACACTTTAAGCTGTTATGAGGCTTAAGAACTCTGGGTCTCTCTCAGAATATGTATATTTTCGACTCACTTTTTATGGCGACTTCCGCAATCCGCAATGGCATGTCCTGGTCACGATCATATACTAGATTTGACGAAATCTCCGCATTTCGAGAAAAGGTAAACATAATGCAAAGATCTTGGGGAAAACACTGTGCACAACTCTGGAGAAACCATCTGCCATCAAAATGAATCAGTCAACAAGGATGGGAACTGAAATACCTTGCTAGACACACATCCATAAGGTAACAAAAAAAAGTGTTACCGCAGCTGAACATGTAACTTCCGGTTCAAGATCGGCCCACCGCCTAGTCGAAACAATTCCGTCAATCAGCTTGCGAATCAGCTTGGCCGATATGAACATAGCATGTTTTGTCGTATGACAGAGTGTCACAGGTTCAGTGAGAAGCCACTGACACTCAACTAGCCCTGACCTGGCACTGAACTTTCTAGCGGGACTTTCGCTGGGAAAGGTCAGGACAAAAAGCGGGATTTTCGCTTTGAGTTACAGCTAAAAAAATAAGTCAAATCATCCAGCTTTAATACAAAAAATGCGACTTACAAATATTTGTAATTAGGAAAAAAATATACCTATGGTTCATGATAGATATAGGTACAATGTAGAGAAGTAGATACTGCGTATACCTACCATGAAATATATATCGGTATGTGCTGATATTCAACAATCATACCGATTTTTCAATAATATTGTGGGTATTCTGACTGCGATGATAATTAACAGAAAATCGTAAACTCATAAGTACCTAAGAAGGTACGTGATCAAATTAAGGCCGAGATTATATTCTTGGGTATTTATTTCGGTAATAGTAGCATTGTTAGCAACGCACTATGAATTATGATGGTCATGTACGTACCTATGTGAAAAGGTAAGATAAATCAACTAAAAAAACATTCTTCCTCACAGTCTTGGTGTCATGTTATATTTCGTGACTTAGGAGAGGGTGGGGTGAATAGTTACAGGGGGCACGTACTTCTAAACCCCGCCACTTTATAGAAAGATGCCCCCAAAATCGAGCCTCAATCAGCTGACGAGCCAAACTGGCAACTCTCCTTTTTCAGCAGCATCGGAGGAAGCACGTGGTCTTCGTGGAAAATAGTCTTTTTTGAGGGGGGGTTAAAACACAGTTTTCCCATCTTGTTATTTCTCAGAACTGTGGTTATACCAAATGATATTACCGGTTGATATTTGGATGATTGTAAAGTTTTAGCATTAGTCTTCAAAAATCACTTCATTTGCTGTCTAAAGCCATTATTTTAGCGGCAATCTTGATAATTTTTGCAGTAAGTGCCGGTAGGATGTCACGATGTGACTGGGGTAAATTGTTACTGGACGTAACAAGTTGCCCCGTGATGTGTTAACTTGTGTGCCTGTCATCAAGTGATGACATGCATCAAATTTCAAGTGCGAAGTCTCATCGCTGAATGTGCAAACCTTGCACATACCTACGTCGAAAAGACGATTATATTGCGACTTATGCTGACAAAGGCATTGCGCAATGCGCTTTCCTAAGCTCGTGATTTCAGATTTTGCGGAGGAAGCTTTGTCGTAAAATGATGGAACAATGCCATTCTGTGTAGGCATTCATGATTTACATGTTTAAATGTTCACTTCTTTGATAAATGAACATGCCAATATAAATGCTGTAGTGTCTGAGACATCCATAACATTTTGTAGGGTTAAATTCAACCGCATAACAAGTTACCCCACGCAGGGTAACAACTTGTCCGCAAAAAGGGCAGGTTAAAATTTATTTGTCTAACATTTTGTATTGATACGCACTTGCTATTGTGATTTCAAACAAATTATACAGGCAGATATAAAAAAGCATCTGCTACCTAGCGACACCAAAACCAAAAGTCGAAGAGGATTCATTATCAAAAGCTGAAGAGAATATTTTGGGAGAAATATTGCATCCCACAATAATGTTATCCCGTCTCCCCAGTCGCCCTTATCATTGTTCCTTGCTGACGACGCTAAAATCCATTACTGAAATGTCTAAGAATATGATTTCGGTAGTAATTCAACCATTTACTTAGCTACTAAATGCGGTTACAGCTTACAGGTTATTCGTTCTATCACGATTAGCCCCACAGAGTTTTGAGCTCCTCAGACATTTTGACTGCCTTCAAATAACCTCTGTTCTAAGTTACCGTCACTAAAACTTCGTTAGGCTCAAAATTCCGTTATGTGCAGCAGGTCAACTACCAGAAGCATTGCTCCGAGATGTGCTTTTTCCACAAATAGCAGTGCTGGAGCTGCACAATATATGTAAGTTGCTGAAAGATGACTACAGAGTTTATTTATTCAGTTACTTTGGCATATTTGCTTTGGCTGTCTGGCACATGTTTACACGCATATGTCACAGAGTAAACGTGACCCAGGATGCATCATAGGAGCAGGCATAAGACACGACACAAATAAAACAAATACATATGCATAGCAAGGTCCGTTAGCTCTCTGCTGCGTTTACCAGTGACCGTCTTATATCTATTACTTACACTTACTTGTATCTATGCAAATCGCTCACACACTTGGTGCCACAAACCTTTCAAAACTATGCCGAAGAGAATACGCATGCGCTAGGCAGAATGCTTACATTTTTGGGAGACATATCTACTTAAAATCACACCAAAACCGATCTGTTGACTGTTAAATTCAGCCAATATTTACGACCTTGCACAATACACATTACTCCACTGGGGAATATGTTATCCCCTATAGAAGCATCTCATAAGTCAGCAACCTTGGCCACCGTTCGCCGCACGGACGCGCCACCATCGCCGCACGAACGCCGTGCCACGGTAGCAGTCAGGCCCGGACGGCTAATCCAGCGTCGAGTCGAAAAACGCCGGCACATGAGACGGCCGCCGACAGAGCGACGCGCCGGACCGCCGGCCTCACACGATCCTGCAGCTCGCCATCCCGACCCCACAATCGTGCCAGCTCGCCACAGCTACACTGAGGCCGCTAATGAGAAGCAGCCGTTTTTGCCGAACGGTTGTCGCGGCGAGCACGCTCCATGATCTCACCTCGGTCGAGGTCGGGCACGACGCTAGGTCAAATGGCGAGAGCAGGAAGTTTTAGCGGCCGGTTTTTAAATGTCGCGTTACCGACCAATTTCCCTGCGTGCAGTGAAAACCCTGGATTCATCTTGATTGACGGGGCATTAGGATCAATAAAACATATTTATCTTCAGAGCTTGTGACTGCGGTGAAAGTACAAAGCTGGACTGGTTTCGGTGTTTGAGCCGGCCCAGCAGTAGAGGGCAGCACCTGTAGGGTATCAGAGGCCGGTCCAGCCGAGTCCAGTGTCTAGTGTCCATAGCGATATTCATCCTATATCCCATTCCGACCCCGCCGTGTGATTTGTGTGCACCTCCTGGCTCGTACCCCGGCACGTGCATGTGCGATGCGTAGCTGTACAATTTTCGGACATTGATACAACCGTAGCCCTTTTATAGCTACATATTCTTGAGCAGCTTGGTGCACCAGAACATGGCACACCATTATATGGCTACCAGCTGTCACGAGGCACGTCAGTTCTGTCACGAGCTTGCGGCGATGTGATCGGGTTTTACTGAGCGAGACATATCAATGAAGCATCGCTGATCAAAAGGTATTCGCAACCCGGCAAAGGAATGATACAAAAATGCTGTAACGATTGTGTGGAATGTGCTGGCTACGACGAGCACCGTCAAAATCGCCACAGCAGGGAGAGGTCGGCTCGGTTTTCTGCTGAAAGCTGTCCGACAGCACCGCGCAGCGCACACCGCCCGAAACACCCGCAGTATTGGACGGAACGCTGCGACCATACAAAACAATCGTCTGGCATGGAATGCTTTGTTTGCTTTATTACAGCTGTCAACATATACGGGACATGTAGTACACACAGGGGAACATCGCATGGCAGATATCAATTTTTAGCGACAAAAATAAAGCTCAGTACTTTGAAGTCTGCTGTCCAATGGCGGAACTACGCGTCGCATGTCCCCGTCTGTTGTTAGACATTTCATCAGTTAACAACGTTTGCGGTCAATGGTGAAAACTGAAAAGCAGAGCAAATATGCACTATCTATTACCATCACCTTTCAAAAACCATTTCTGTGAAATAAGAGACATCCGAAGGTCTTCCAAGACAGGCGACCACAGCAGATACTGATAGACAGAGTCGTGCACCACACCACTGCACGGCCGATCACAGCACTTTGAATGATAAATATGCGCATGATTCGCAACTGATAAAACAGGCTGACGGTGCCACTTCACCAGTGCTTGATTATAAGTAGTCATATGACAAAAGGATATCAACAAACACAACCGAGCCCAGCGGCAGATCCGGGATTCGGTCATGGCGATGGGGCTCGATACGCAGCAAGAGTAAACTCCCAAGTAATTGTTGTGACTTGCGTCAATAGTGGCCGATTCACCCTAATCCATACTCGAGAGAATGAGAGAAGTCCACTATAGGTCAAAGCTGACGCTTTTACAGATGAACATCATGATCGATCTCTCTTCGGGGCATGATGATCACGATCAATGCTGGAATGGATCTTTTAAAGGCTGGAATGGGTCTTTAAGGACCAGAGAGGACCTCTTCACGCCAGAACGGAGCCTCTATACAGTAAACACAAAGCTATGTATGCTTTGATGCTCAAGAGAAGGCCGTCATGGCCTTCTCAACTGGACAACTGGAACTACCACTGGCATCGCCTGGAGCCGAGGACCGATCGGGTCACGTGACAGCCACACAGTCACGTGACAGTCTGGATCAGTGCACCCCTACAGTCACGTGACAGCCTGGATCAGTGCACCCCTACAGTCACGTGACAGCCTGGAGTCGAGCACCCCTACAGTCACGTGACAGTCTGGAGCCGAGCACCCCTACAGTCACGTGACAGCCTGAAGCCGATCACCCCAACAGTCACATGACAGTCTGGAGTCGAACACGCGTCTCGTCACGTGACAGCCTTAGACGTCCTCCTCACTCCTCAGCATACACATATCACAACTTCCTCATAGTTGCCCGCATGACTGACTACAGACACACGCACTGTGCCGTGTGTGCGTCCTCAGTACATACGAATCCCTCGCGTAGTTGCACACATGACTGGCGAGCTTTTGTATGATTGCAATGAGTATGCCAAGTGCCAACCATTGTATGCTAATGCAATTCGAGATACTGAAATATGTCACGCATACCCAACAATGCAGCTAGCCGCCCGGCGAACCGACTTTGAAGTCTCGCCATTACAAGCAGGCTTGAGTAAACAGCCCTCTGCGTTTGCGGCACCTCGGTTAGCGGCCGGACGGTCGTGTTCCCGGAAAGTGGCTCACGGGTGCGATGATCCGCCGCAGAACGGGCAGCGTTCACAGCTCGGTGCGACCGCACGGCCCGGTCAGCTGCCGATGATCTGCAGAGGCCAGCGGCCCGACGGGCGGCCAAACCGCTTGTCAGGCTGGGGGTACAAACTTGGGCTGGGGCTGAACGGGTAGACGGCGAGGCGTGGGAGGGGGATTGATTCTGAGGTAGGTGCTCAGAGAAGTCAGAGTCATATGGTATTAAATGATAGTAGTAGTAGTAACAAGGAAGGAAGAGCGAGCGCGAAGCCATCGCTTGTGCTTCCGTTGAATATGGGGAACATCTGAGTATGAGCGGCCTAGACCAACCCGCAGCGATGCTTTTGAGAGGCTCATATCTTTGCAACCGCACTTCCGAATGACAGGTTTTTGCTGAGCAGCCCCATCCAACCTACCCTATTTGAAACCAAGAGCCGAATCGCAGACTCCTCTGTGGGGGACTACCGCTGCCACACCATGCACGTGCATAATGTTTTTTGTTCTTGTACGACATATTTGCAACACAATCAGCAGTCGCGAAGTAGTATTTAGCCGGTGCGCATGAGATGCCACCGTTTTCTCCTCGCCGAGCTCAACGGCAAAAGTTTTCTTTCGTAATGGAGCAGGAAACGTGGATAATCCTGAAATATGAAGCATTGAGAAACTGGCTGGCAGTACGGAGGGAGCGTTTC
>JARBER010061185.1:0-11918 GCA_030265075.1 Balanus glandula | reverse complement strand
ATATTTTTAAACCCCACATACGGTTTAACAACTCAGTTATTCATCGGGTGGATAAATTTTCGTGTTTGCACGCGAGTAAATGTGTAACACTTACTTTCGCCATGGGATAAGAAAAGATACATAACCGACATTTTGGGAGCCTAAACTGATCTGTATTGCAATCACAATCGCGCAACAAACACATCTCTATCTAGACTAATAACTACAAGAGTTACGTGACCTTAAAAATATGTACATTTGTGTGCCGCTCCCAGTATAACTAGCATAAATCGTACAACAACGGCAAGCTCTCTACATCACAACTTCCGCCCACCCTGCCGGTAGCGTCTGTCGCCGCGTCATCCCACCTGTCCATCGCCCTCCTCCACGGCGAACCACTTGTTGGCGATGAACTGGAACTTCTCGCCGGTCTGCACGTCTCGCACCACCATGAAGTTGAGGTACCAGGAGGCGGCTCCTGCCTTGCCGGAGTTGTCGTGCCAGATGCGCAGGTAGCTGAGCTGTCCGAGCGGCCGCGGCGTGGCCATGACGAAGCTGTCGGTGGCCGCGCGGCGCAGGATCGGCCGCTGCGGGTCGGCCAGACTGCGCACCTCCGTCTCGTCCCGCTCTCCCGACAGGAGGAACTGCACCCGGCTGTCGCACTCAGAGTTGGTCTTGCTGCCGGTCATGATCAGGATCTCGTACAGGTACTGAGAAAGAGAAGAACGAAACGGGAAGAGCAAAGGTTAAATGAAGGCTGATCGTGGCAATACAGCTTGTTTTGACTGGTTATGATGATGGTTTGAAACTAGTATGCAACGTTAAATTGAGTTCGGAATATCGTACCATGAATATGACAATGATGATGTCGTCAAGTTGAGTGCCAGCAAAACTGGAATTTCATTCAGGTAAAATTTAGATGGACGTTGAAACCGTCCACCTCTTGTCCCGACTTTACTACCCTGCGGGTGCAGAGTGTGTAGCACGATATAATGGTGGTCATATTAAGCTCGTGACTCACTGACCTTGTGGCCCGGGTGATTATCGGGCAGCGGTGTAGCACCTATCTGCTGAAGGTCCTTCTTGTCCTTCAATCTTGCCCAGAACATCAGTATCAGGTAAATGGCAAAGGAGATTATTAGAGTAAGGTATATGGATAAATTATCAGCGAAACCTGAAAAAAACACAAAGTATCTTAATATTACTACTATTATTTATTTGTTTTCTATTACGTACAGCGATTATTCAATATAAGTGTACTAATAGTATTGATTTTCATGTGATGTTCTTCGTTTGTTGTGCAATGTTGGTTCAGTAAATGCTGATGTTATGTGAAATAAACTACTCGCGCAGATGCGATACAGTTCCAGATACTGTCACCTCCACCTGCATGAAAACTGGCAGCTACGTCCCAACTTTACGTACCTGCATTAGCAAACACGTAGTCAAAGTCGATGGCGTTAGGCATGACGAAAAACCCTGATCCGAACGATGTCAGGTGGTTGCAGGAGCACATGGTCGCCTTGTGGTTGGCATCAATGACCTGGAGGAATAATAACATGACAGTTAGCACTTATCACACATAAATATACTCGAATAGCCAATTGACATTTATCAGACATACGGAAAACTCCATCACCGCTAATATCACTCGTGAGTGAGGTTTTGATTTTAATGTTTTGTTTAGAACTATTGTTACAACAGACTGGGACCTACAGTGCATCCGTTGTTCATGGTTACCATATATGCATCCGTCATTGGCTGTATGCTATTGCTTACCGTGCAGCCGTCGCTGTCCCAGGACTCGCTGAGTGTGTTGTAGAAGAGACAGCCCGAGGTGTACACTCGCACGGTGTAGTTGGTCGAGTAGACGTGTGTCATGTTGGAAAAGGTCAGGTTCACTGATGACGGGTCGTCGAAAAATACCTGTGGGTTGACAAACATGCGCATGTCAGAAGTGAAACCGAATTTGCTGAGTGGCATTTCAATCACTAAGGAACGTAAGTTTGATCATCGCAAATGTGCTCATTGTGCTTGCTTATCATCTCAGTATGACAACTTGTGTCGTCTCTGTTGCACTGCACCTGCATATCCCTGCCTTTACCCTCCCTCTTTCCCTCTCTCCCTCTCTCCCTCTCTCATCCTCTCTCCCTCTCTCCCTCCCTCCCTCTGCCTCTCTGCCTCTCTGCCTCTCTGCCTCTCTGCCTCTCTCCCTCTCTCCCTCTCTCCCTCTCTCCCTCTCTCCCTCTCTCCCTCTCTCCCTCTCTCCCTCTCTCCCTCTCACCTCATCATCCGTGGTGTTGGAGAACTCGGCCACACCGATCCAGTACTCCCCGGTCATGTTGTCCACGTACCAGTCCGGTACGAAGATGTCGTACAGCGGGTACGAGTACAGCAGCGTGTCGTTACCGTGCGGGTCGTACGGCTCCAGGGCGCGGTTTGGCACTGAGAGCAGGCCAGACACATCGCAGAAAAACTGTCAGAACTTAGAAGGCATTAGTTGAGCTTAAAATTCGGAAATTCGGAAGGGAAATGACGTGACCGGAGTGAAAGTTTGACGCTGATAACTAGACGATTAAGTGTTTGTGAATATCTGCAATAGTGTCCAATGTCCCTCACATGTGTACATCACCCATTCGATGAAGTGTCCAGCAGTCAGATACAGCCATACTAGCACTATCACATGAGGCGATTCGCGACCCAACATTGTAAAAATATGTGACTCACCAGTGTGGAAGTATTCGACTCTGCGACTCGGAGCGACTCACGGCACGGAGCAGTCCTCTACTCACCGACTCGGAGTCGGACATATTCGGAGATGTAGTTTGTGGGCTGGACGGGCCGGGCGTCAGGCGAGTCGCCGTCAGAGGCCGGTGACGTCACCACCACTGGGGTGCACACGCGGCCCTCTGTCGTCGCGCCGCTCCACCCCGCGGTGCTGTTCGGTCCGCCAGTGCTCCGATGCAGCTCTGGGAGCGGTGTCGTCTCCGTGGCTGGTGCAGGCGTGGTCGACCCGAAGGTGATGAGGTCCTCTTCGCAGATCACGGGGGCTGGGGAGAGGCGTGATGAAGTGCACGAAGTTGATTGAGTGCACGACTAGTGATGATCAGGGGCTTAGGGTGCCTCGACTGTTGGTGTTATTTAACGCGGAATGTACGACTACATAGTACATAGTGACAGACACTTCGTTTAATGTGCGTCTTAGCAAAACTTTATCAAACGGAGACTGATGAGTGGGCTGTGATTATGAATACTTTTTCTGCGCTCCAGTACAGCACACGGGGGCAGTTCTTCGGCTATTAGTCAGACTTGAGTCGCATAAAACAATGTGATTTTGTTATAACAGGAATGTAGTTTCTAGTTAGGGACACTGGAGCCCCCCCCCCCCGAGCAAACCAGTTTAGTTTATCTTGTAATGATGAATCAAACTAAGTCGACTCAAATATATTTTTGAGCTGAGTCGATTTGAATTTTTCAAACAGAACTTTAGTCAAAGTCGAGTCACATCTTGAGCTGTAATTGAGTCGTACCTGAGTCGATTGAAAAATTAGGTCGTTTCAAGTATGTCAGTCGCAAAAGTTTGTAGGTACTTACGCTCAGATATGCCGCCAGGAATGCACGTTTGGTTTGTGCCCCGTGTGGCATTCACTCCCTCCAATTCCTCGCAGAAGGGAACTGGAAGAGACAAAATTAATGTCAATTTAGATAATAGCCGATTTCACGATGGATTGTTGCGCCGCTAAGAAAAATATCTAGGTTTCTGAGCATAACATCTAAAATTGTTTTGGTAAATAAGCCTTAGAATAAATTTTCGCATCCAATTTTTTGTCAGAAACTATTTCCATGGAAGCATTTTTAGCACAAAATTATATGTAAAAATGCATCCCAAAGCTTATATACAAAAGCATTTATGAGGTTATCTTCGAAAACCTCAGTAATATTATCCTTGGCAACGCAAAATCTATCGTGAAAACAGCTTATTGTATGTATATTTGGGTCCTTTTGTGTAAATTGGTCATGCAAGTAATTAACTTGTGTAAATTAAACATTCAATGAATAAACTACTTAACTATGCATTTTTTGTATTGCTTAATTTTAATTATTTTTAAGGCCACAATTTTCAACAACTTTAATTTTCCAGAGAAACTATAAGTTCATTTACTTCGGTGGGCCCCTCGGCGGTTGCCAACCCACCTCGTATCGTTGTCAGAGGAACAGCAGTAGTTAGCGGTATCGGCTCTTCAATTGACTCTTCCGACACTGAAACGAAACACTATAGCCATCAAAACTCACAAACATAGGCTGTGCGTTCTCGTCGCAATACTTATTTTCCTACTTTGGCGTATAATACAAAAAGAGACTCGAAAACAAACTCAAGAGAAAATTGTCATAGGTCCGTAAACATTACCTATGACAACATGGGCGACACACCATCCGCACAACAGACAGTTCATCTTCTCTTCTGCCTCTGAGACATAACTCCCTGCTCCCTCCATTCCTCTCTACTCTCCCCCTCCTCCCCCTCACCCCTCTCAGCGCAGCACTGACCGTCCACGGTGAAGTTGGTGGGCAGCTGGATCTTCCACACCCAGTCGTACTGCGTCAGGTTGGGCTTGTTGCCGCGCTTCATGAAGACGACCAGCTGAGCGTCGGGTCGCGACACCGACACCTCCACGTTGATGGCCACGTACGGGTGCGACACGTTGACTGAGTGGTACACCATGATCTCCTTGGCGTTCGGCTGCGGCTCCACAAACGTGGGGTCTGGGGGGGGGGGGCTATGGTCAGAGGGTATGCGACAGATCATGATGTTAGACTAAACGGTGCATTGATCTAGATCACGTAATACGGCATAAGTGCAGTAAGTTGATCTTTAATGCTCGAAATAAAGGTTGACGAGATAGGCATGATTCAACATATGTTGTAGCAAGCCATAATCCCGTGTCTCCGAGCGTGTGCGCCTGGTATAGACGTCCTCACACATACAGTCAGCACCCCTGCCGCTGTGTGTTCCACTATTAGTAAAGTAATCTTGTGTTCCACCGACTGACCTGGCAGCACGGGCTCGGCTCCCTTCTTCCCCCGGGGCACGGAGATGCGCACCCTCTGGTGGCTGGGCAGGTCGTACACGGGCAGCTGCTCCAGCTCAGTGGTGCCCGGCAGCTGCTGTACCAGCTTCAGCTGCAGGTTCGCAGTGTCCCTGCTGACCGCCTCTGTACCCTCTCCGTACGACTGGGGACATACGGGCCAGTGGTGAATCATCGAACCCTCAGCTGGCGCCGTACAATACGGTGATACGACTCCAAAATACCTCCGAACCGCTGCCCTCATTTACGGTATATTCAACAGTTACAAGGTTAGCGACAGTGGCTGTCTTTGGGGCGAAGGACCGACCAGTGCCAATTTCATTGACATTTCAAGACAATGAAAAACACCAGAACGTCTTTTGAATTATGAATAGTTTTTTCCTATGCCTGAAATATCCATTTATTGGGAAGCGGCATTTTGATTTTGTACTTCCCTGACTTTTCTACCTGGTGCGTTTTACTCACATAGAGGAGCGTGGGCCAGCTGATGGTCTGCAGCCCGACCGTCATGTTGAAGGCGGCGCTGCAGTTCGGCTCCTCGTGCAGGACGGCACACAGGTCGGGAAACTGGTACTCGCCCTCTCCCAGCCGCATACGGTAGCCGCTCAACGCCCAGCCCTCCATCCTGCCAGACAGAGGCAGACAGGGGACTAACGCATGCACTACGCTCAGTGTCCGTCCAGCCCTCCATCCTGCCAGACAGAGGCAGACAGTGGACTAACGCATGTGCTACGCTCAGTGTCCAGCCCTCCGTCCTGCCAGACAGAGGCAGACAGTGGACTAACACAAGTGCTACGCTCAGTGTCAGCCCTCCATCCCGCCAGAAAAAGGCAGACAGTGGACTAAAATATGTGCTACGATGTAGGCTAATTTAGTAGGAATATCCATTCAAATAGATACGCAGTAGTTGCATGCTGCAAAGGCGCACCAGCAATCCTCAGAGGAGCGTGGCATTGCAATCTGACGTCGATGAGTGTCCTTCATGTACCGAAGTTGTCACCCGAGCGGCGAACCACTCACATGACGAGTGTCATCTCGAGCCCGTCTGCTGTCTTCACCGTGAAAGGGTCCTCCCCCGGCAGCACGATCGACATCAGCTTGTCCTGCATCAGCTTCACAGACTCCATCATCGCTGGCACCTGACGAGCCGAGTTACGGCTTTGTTGCTGCCGACAGAGCGGTGGTCTCAGGACGGATTTAGCTTCGCACGTGACTCTGACCTTTCTGGTAGGTCACATTGCTCTATGTAGTGGTCTCCGAAGGAGAAAACCTCATAACGTTGATCAATAATCAAAATAATTTGGATTTGATCACATTTTTGATCATTAAACTAATCAAACATTATCATACAATTATGTTAAGAGACGATGCTCTCTCCCAACAAAAAGACTGAACGTGTATGCAGTATACAGTACTCAGAGCACTTTTCCTTCTCGAAGCCTGCAAGATTAATTACACTGCTGAAGTTTACTGGGAGCCAGGTCTTTGTATCGCTGCCCCCTGTCCGTTCCTCACCATGAGCGCCAGCTGGGTGGCCGTTTTGCAGGTGGGCGCGTCCGGATCGTGTGGGTCGGGCTCCCCCTCCCCCTCCTCGCACAGATCGTACTCGGGATAGTCGGTGCTGCGGCGCCGCCGGGCTTCCATCATGTCAGACGGCACGATCTCACCGTCCAGGTTCGTGTTGTCAATGCCCTGGAGTGAGATCAGGTCAGGTCAGGTCAGCACAGGGTAGGACAGGGCTAGTTAGATTAGGTTAGTTCAGGTCACGCACATTGCGTGGATGATAGGTACACTCACCAAGGCAGTTCTTAATATAGAAGAATGCGAAGGAAAATATAACATGAGTATGACAACACCTGTTGGAATTGTGAACACCTGATGATCAGAGGTATTATTTAACCAAGATACGATAGAGATGCGAAAGGATCACGGACCTTGCCGACGGCAGTGACGGAGCCCAGGCTACTGGTGGCCATGCCCTCTGCCTGTTTCGGATCGTTGATCGTCGAGTTCAGCAGCACCTCCTGCAGGCATTTACCACCGATCGCCTCGATGGCCAGGTCCTTAGCTGTGGAGACGTCAGAAGCGTTCTGAGAAATAACAACAGACTTGCAGTTTGTCGTCTGTGCCAAGTTTTTCGGCTGCTATGATGAAGTGCTACCGCAAATAATTATTCACCAGTTTGTGTGTAGTGTAGTGTAGTGTAGGTACTATAAAGCGAATGTGAGGGAGGTTAAATATGTTTCATTTTAATAAGTTACAGCCAATACAGCTTAAGCTTTAAACGAATCGATGTAAGCACAGTGAATGCTGCATACCATCCGTCACTATGACTATCCATCCAACGCCTCCATCAGTCAGTTCACTGCAGGCTTGCATGTCATCCTCTGACAGGTCGCAGGACCGTCCTATCTGACCGAAAGGTAGCAGGACGGTCGTGTGCGTCCCATCTTACCGGTCGAGTCCACCGCCTTTCCGTCTCCGACGATGGCGGCGGTGGCGCCCAGAGCCATGGTGCAGTCATCCAGCGTGTTCTGGTTCAGGTTATCCAGCTGACTCAGCATCTGACGGTTCTCCTGAACACACGAGTCACACATTCACCAGTCACAAAGTCCCCACTCACCAGTCTCCCGTCAACAGACTCCGTCACCGGTGACCACTGACCAGTCACAAGTCACCGGTGACTAATTATCAGTCACCTGTCACCCGTCACCCGTCACCCGTCACCCGTCACCCGTCACCCGTCACCCGTCACCCGTCACCTGTCACCCGTCAGCAGTCACCTGTCACCAGGCTATTTAGACTCAGCAGTTGACAGTTCTATTGAACTCATTCAGTATTTGTAGCATAACCAGTCAGGTTACAAATGAGGAGGCCCATGAACATCAGACGAGTTACCAATGTGCTGTTAGTTACTAATACTGGTACAACTTGAGCCAACGTTAAAGTTGCTTTAGATAATTTCTGGTCTACGATAGCATTTCTCTTTCTCACGTTGAGCGCATTTCAGACGTAAACAGCTATATCGTATAGAAAGAGACACTAGCTCCAATGGGAAAGTAGTGTTCTAATGTTTCCAAGGGGGAACATTTGAAACAAAAAAAAATGGCATGTAAAAGTTCATTATAAGGCTGCTAACCAAACTAAGTTATAATATTGGCATTATTATTATTTTAAAAATTTATACTTATAGTGCAAAAAAATGCCATCGTGAAAACGGCTCCAGTGTAGTGTGTAGCACTCCACACACTGTCAATCGTGTCACACACGCACGCACGCACGCACGCTCGCACGCACGCACGCACGCACGCACGCACGCACGCACGCACGCACACACGCACGCACACACACACACACACACACACACACACACACACACACACACACACACTGCAGTAAAGACGGCCGCTAACAGCCGAGTACGACACAGCCCAACAGCGAAAGAGTGAAGGAAGAACCCTCACCTATGTACAGTACACACTGCTTCCGTCTAATTCGCAAATACCTACAAATTAGCCAGACGAGGACCATCTGTCTCGTAGGTTCCCATGCATTGCTACGAGCAGTCCCTTGATAGCATCAAACTTGAAGAGAGCCCACTCAAGAAGAAAAATGATCACACATGCGCACATTGTGACAGGCACGATGAGCACCACGGGAAGCAAACCGCCGAGCGCCATCGCCTTGTAGCTGGCAGAGGTCTCGCAAACGGAATCTACAGGTTTAAACCATTGCTTTCCTAGCCGGTCAATTAACCCCGCGTTGCGCATTCGCAGTAAGAGCTGGTTGATGTCGCGTCGCATTCGCTTTCTTCCCTTTGAGATGGCCATGTAGGCAACCACGGACTTCTCTGGGGCAAATGGAACGGGCACGATTGAGCAGGCCTCATGACCTAGCGCCTCGAAGAAAGAAAAGATACTGGTATAAGCCATGACCTGGCCCTGCATGCTGTCTAGAATACTCTCTTTCGTGCTGATGTCAAACGGAACGAACCCTTTACCAGTGACAGTGCGCCGGTACAGCTCACGCTCGTATCGGTTACTGCTGACTTTCCAATCGTTGATGACAGAATGGCCGGGCGTTACAGCTAGCTTCCATCCGGGCTGTTCGAAAAACTCCTCCAGACTGTTGATTGGTGGCTTCTTGCTTACGACGGTCAGGTGTGAGATCATGTTGGCCGTGTAGCTCGTTGTCATTATGATCCCCAGTGCCCAGCAGGAAAGGGTGACAATCCTGGGGGACAGCGAGCTTGATGTTGTTGCCCAGCCCTGACCAACCATAGACATAAAGCAGGAAAGAGGACACGAAGGCCAGCCTATGTCCTCCGATCTCTTACTGCTCTTGGCTTGTCCGTGGCTGATCTGCTGAGAGATTCTGAGTACCACCGACAGGGCTAGTACTGAGGCGAGTAGAGACCACCACACGTTCACATCCAGCGGCTTGAACAAGGCGTTGAACAAATGCGATGTCATCTGAGGAATTTCGCCTTCTTCTTGTCGCACATAAAATCGGATGGTAGCCGAGCCTACCGGATAAAAGTCCAAATAGTCTACAGCGGTCGCCCGATCTGCCCTCAAGTCTATCATGGCGACAGCCACGTCGGCACGCCCGTCGGCCAGTTCACCTATCATCCCAGACCACGAGCCGTTGTCGAACTGATTGCCATAGTCACCACTCAGCATCGGCACCATCCGAAAGCGGACATTCAGCTCGTGAGCTATGGTCTTCCAAAGATCGTAGAGGAATCCACTGCATCTGTAGGAGCCGTCTGGCTGCCTATCGATGATCATTGATGGCGGGTCGTGCACGGTGGTCACCCGGAGTTCCAAGACCTCATCCGCACCCATTGCTGGCTCGGAGGACCACTGCCTTCCCACGGACATCAGACCACCGATATGCTCCATTGCTTGCTGTGGATGACGGTCCATGCAGTGTCTAAAGGACGCAAGACTTTGGGAATGATCTCAAGATGCTGGTTGCCTGGCATCTGACGTTGGATAACTCAGATGTTGAATAACGGCCCTTAGACACTGGGTTGGAACTTGGAAGGTCTGTAAGCGTTTGATGATTAGCTTCCTACTATGAACCTGCGGTTGTAGACGCAGGATGTCCGGCTTCAGATGCTGGATGTCTGGCTTCAGACGCTGGATGTCCAGCTTTAGACGCTGGATGTCCGGTTTCAGACGCTGGATGTCCGGTTTCAGACGCTGGATGTTCGGCTTCAGACGCTAGATGTCTGGCTTCAGACGCTGGATGTCTGGCTTCAGACGCTGGATGTCTGGCTTCAGACGCTGGATGTCTGTCTTCAGACGCTGGATGTCTGTCTTCAGACGCTGGATGTCTGTCTTCAGACGCTGGATGTCTGGCTTCAGACGCTGGATGTCTGGCTTCAAACGCTGGATGTCTGACTTCGGTCGACCGACCGGCGACTCGTCTGTTTGCTGACTGGCAGGCCAGTTGCTGAGGGCTGGCCCAGTCTTAGTCTGACGTCCATAATGCTAGAAGATGACGTATGTTTCCCGAAGCCGTGACCAGCAGGTCGATGAATCGATAGGTACCATTTGCATTGGACGCATACAATGAAATGACATTTTACAAAGTGCATTAATTGTTATGGTCCAAAAGGGTGGCGGTATGGGTGTACCTTCTCTACGGTCAGTACGGACCGTGCAGTCCGTCAAAGTTGGCGAACCTTTACAAACTTGTACGATCTGTCCGTGCATGTTTGCAGATCCATTTGAAGACATATAATCACCAGTAAAACGCTGTAGTTGGCGATGAGCGAGTGAACGCGAACAAAATGTATGGTGAAATTGAGCTCCATCGGGTAAGTAATTTATTACGTCCTAAGAGCGTCATCACTATTGCGCACGTGCGCTCGTACAGCGGTAAACATTTTTCTGACTTTAGACAAGTATTGGCTGACAGAGTTTCTAGCTGCTAGAGCCTTTCATGGAATTAAAGTTTCATAATTCATATGGATATGTAAATAGAATGGAAATGGATGGAAATGCAACACACTTTTGGGGAATTCATGGAATGGAATGGATTTGGATTGAAATGAGACAGACCATATAACTTGTTAGCGCTAAAAAAGTTAAATATGCTGAATTTGGTGGAAATGGATGGAAATGGGAGCCCAATTAAATATGAATATGCAATGAAATGGATTGGGATTTGACTGAATGGAATGGAATGGGATGGGGGCTGAAAATATGTCCAATGAAGGGCTCTACCACACACCACATTTGAACACAATCGGCTCAGCCGCTATTAAGATATAGAATAGGGATGAGCACATGCGCACGTGCAAAGGCATAGGTACCTACCACTTCTCACTTTTGGAAAAGCGACGACTGACGGTAGACCCCTTCATGGCATGGAAATTCCATATGGATATGGCAATGGAATGGAAATGGATGGAAATAGAACAAACGTTTTGGGAATGCATGGAATGGAATGGATTTGGATTGGAACGAGACAGACCATATCATTTTTTGGCAAAAAACCCAGAAAAAAAAATATGCTGAACTTAGTGGAAATGAATGGAAACGGGAGCCAAATTAAGGATGAATATGGAATGGAATGGATTTTGATCTGGCTGAATGGGATGAAATGGGATGGAGGATTAAAATATACCTATCCCATGAAGAGCTCTATTGACAGGTCCCTAGCCACACACTTAATTTGAGCACAATGGCTCAGATGTTACTGATATACCTATAGAATAGGGGACTGCATGTGCGCACGTGTAAAGGCACCCCACCCTTGACTAAAGGAAAAGTCGCATCTGATGTCAGATGTGTCCCTAGCCACACACCAAATGTATACACAATCGGCTCAGTTATTATG
>JARBER010061075.1:0-11918 GCA_030265075.1 Balanus glandula | reverse complement strand
ACATGTTCAAAAGACATATTTGTCAAAACTTCGAGGCAATGTCGAATAATGAAAAACTTGAAGTGATTTGTCGCAGACAAGACCCGCAGACAAGACGTTGCTAAATATTTAGTAGTAGCCACCGTTTCTCTTTTTGCTGCTATGTAGTTAGGTATGCCTTTAACACTTAATCCATATCCCTGATTATCGCTGTCAATTAATATTTTCCGTTCCCTGTGTTTGCGTGCGTTCGCTGCGTTTGCTGTGGCTGTGAGCTCTAGAGACGCCCGCTTCAGAACGGCTAGCCCGTAGACAAGATTACTTTACACCCGTAGGAAGGTATCACGCTTGTCAGCTGGCCCATCAGCTGAGCAGCCGGGAGTCAGTTTACCCAGCTGCGTTCCCTCACAAGTCACAGCTGACTCGCCAACTCGTGTCAGCAGAGCGCAGGATATCAGGCAGGCGCCTCTCCATCTTTCGGCTGCACACCTGTGCTGACGGTACATTTTTCTACAGATGGAGGTCGGAGGAATGGGAACGATCTAAACGCGTCTAAACATTTGGCAGCCCAATCCGGTACTGTCACTGGCGTTTTAACAGCCGCAAGTGCAAATGTTCACTGCTGGCTGAATGGATTTCCAAGCAGTTTGGAAGAGTGGATCGCGCCGTATAACCGCAGAGCCAAGCGTTCCTCGACCGTGATGGCGAGGATTAATCGACCACTTAGACAGATCAGAGAGGTAGGTAATATAGTCCATTTATTTTCAAAAAGCACACTGTCCGAAGTGCCCGCTGCAAATAACCAACATTTATACTCCCATACATTTATACATTTAACTTCGCAATACATTTTTTGATGGAAACATCTACATTGCTGGCACGTGATTATTTTGAAAATACACTTTGAACCGTGTGCCTTTTGAGAATAATTTTATTATACATACAGCTTTAATTTCTTAAAGATGGAATTATTCAAAAATGAAATAACATCAAAATAATAAAGTTTCAGTGAAAATAATTTACCTATGGCTTAGTAAATACACAAACTTGGCTTAGGTATACCAGACACCGAGACAGTAAGGGTCAATGCATTTTGCAGAACAACAGCAAAGTCGTCCCCCCTCAGGCTGGGTGCGGTCTGAGGTCGGTGCTCGTCCAATCGTATCCGCCGCGTGGTATATGCACGGGTCGTACGCTTGTCTGCGACCCCGTCGCTACGGGTGTCCTGCACGCGGCACCAGCATCACGCACGGAGCATGATCGGATGCCTGATCCCCTGCGGACGCAGCGGCGGAGGTTGCCAGCCGACACCACCCGCATTCGACGTCCCTTAGTCATAACCATTGCATGGCAGCGCCCCAGACCTGGCCTGCTGTCATGCCCCGAGGCGTTACTAGCCAGCTGCATATTGATCCGCCCACCTGCGGCGACCAATCGGCGCCGGGGCCGGCTGCCGGCGACCAATCAGAGCGCTACATGCAGGGGTGTGTCGCCATACGACCTCTGGCTGACATTGGACCAGTTGCCGGCGCCGCGTGACTTTAGAGAAGGGCGCCTCGCGGGCAGGAGCGGGGGCGGGGGCGGGGCAGGTCACGGGGTCAGACGATGCCGACAATCGATCCGTGCGTCGGGAGGGGGGAGTTGCATCAGATCAGCTGGCCTGCACGCGGACGTGCCTTCAGCAGGAGCGCCGTGTCGACGTGACCAATGACCTATCACGACCGTGCACTGCTTGGTAGATCAGAGCAGCGCTGAAACATTTCGTTTTCAGAAATAACGAGCCCGTTATGTTGCGTCAGACCAGGGCACTATAACACGAGCACTTAAAAGTCTAACGACATTTTGCCACATATCAGAAAATATCTGAACATGGCAGCACCGTGTGCGTATTTCTTTTTATCGACCGGGTTCAGCCAGTCTTAGGTTCACTGAAGCGCGGAAACGTGCGCGGCGTAGTACCTATGTACTTGATAAGATACTTTGGTCAGAAGCGTAGAAACGTGAAGAAAAAAGAGGTGTCCAGTGAAACTTCGATCTCGTATACTGCTGTCGCTTCCTTTCGGTGTGCTCCATGTTATAATTTGAGGCGAAGAATAGTTCTAAAATCAAGTTTAAAATATAGCAATTTAAAGAGACATTCCCATTTTTTTGAAAGTTGTAAAATGTAGGTAGGTAAGTCATGTTATGCATAAATATGAAATGGATAGTACTGCTGATCACGAATATTACATTTATTTTTCTAAAAAATAACTAAAACTCTTACAAATCGAAGTTATATTATCTGGTCTGGTGACGTCATAGCAAAGAAAACTGCTAGATAGAGATGACGTCATCATTCACTAAGCCCTTATACCAATACACTAAGGGCTTATTTTTGACAGATGTAGGTAAAAGATAAACTCGAATATCTTTTAATTAGACAATTTTGATTGTTTTCACTGATGTCATAGGTACTTATTTTCCGAGACCAGCACGTAAAATGGCTTTCTCAACTAAAACCGAATGTTAAGGTGGGATAGTCCCTTTAACATGCAACCCTATGGGCCAGCAGTGGAAGTTACGGCCATGTTACCATATGACTTTGGACCCCTCGCGACTGACGATTTAGCGTGCCATACTCTATAGGGCGGTTCGTTGAGTTCTACATATATACCAGCGAAAGCTTATGAAAACTCTAAATAATGTCACCGGCGGGTTACTCTCTTCCTAGTCCATAATTTTGTTGATACAGTTCAATCAACAAAATTATGGTATTGTCTATAACACTGTCAGTGATTTGATATGTACACTAGAGGACTGGTTGGGATGAAACGCATGTGCTGTTAGAATATTATTTTCAGGTGTCAGTAGATTTGAAATGCGCTGATATTTGAATTTAATTGTAACTTGATTCGATAAAGATCCGTGATCGAAAATTCATCCTATTTTGTTTTTGTAAAAATATATTTAACACAAAAATACGTCTTTAAAAAGCATTCAAGGAGAGGTCAGATTTAAAATATTTACTTATATTGTACATATGCTCCTTGCACAAGCACTGCGAAGATTAAGAAACGCTCTTTTGAAGAGTTGAACTTATTGTCTTTATCCAAAATATATTTCTGTGTATGAAAGTTAAAATGACTTGCAAACCCTTCAGTGAATAATCTTATGATTTCTTGCTCTTCTAATCGGATGTGTATTTTCTTTCATTACTCTTGTTCTACTTGTTCCTAGCTTTTCAAAATTGAATTATGCATTGCACTACTTGTTACCTTAGGTATGTACACTGCATTATTTATTTCATTCGACCTCTGGTCTGAGCCAGTCCTAGAAATTCTGACGCTGGTGATGGCTGTCTGACTTTTGAACGGAAACATGCACCACGTTCTTTTAGAACCGTCTGATCTGGCCAAGTTGCATCAGCTATCTCAAAGTTTTCAGGATAAAGTGGCTCCAGCATGATAGATACTCTTAGTATGGAAGATCACGTACTGCTTTGTTGTCGGCTATGGCAACACGATATTGATTTTAGCTAGCACTTTTGCTGGGAATTTATAGGTTAGCTTAGTGATATGTAATGCAATGTCTGTCAATTGTCATTAATTTAGCAAAGTGTGAGCAGCACCAGGGTAACTAGACGCATCAATAATTACATATCACATTCAGGTGATCCGGAGACACTTATTAACTTATGACATTTCCTTGAACTTTCTACGAGCGTTATATCTCTATAATTCAGCGTTTTTCATTAATTTGCTCTAAGTCCTTAATCGCCTCTCATTCGTCTATCTCCAGATATCCTCTCTCTTATAGCGACTCTTCATCTTAGGACCCTGGCGATAGCTTCCTCGCCTCTCCCTCTTCCCCGTCCCTCCCTCCCTCATCCCTCCCTCATCCCTCCCACTATCATAGGACGTCGCTAATGCGTCTGTCGTCCCTGCCGGCCGATAGACGCTGTACGATGAGCAGGCGGGCAGTCCTGTCCCGCCCAGCACATCTCACTCACGTTACATTATTCTGCGCTGAGCGATGACGCCGGCGGTTGACGATAACGAGAGCCGGTCGCAGTGTTGCCGTAACTGGTATCTCGCGGGTGATACGGAATAGTGATACCGCGTTCTGGAGCATTTTTGTGTGTGCAAATGATGGTTATTCAGTTATTGTTTGAGTTGTTTATGAATAAGTGAGCAACATTTGTTTGTATGCTGGTAAAATATCCCAGTAAATTTGCATCGCACCTACTTCTGCTTATTAAGTAATCGATATGAATGTTTCCGTTACAAAAGGCCCTTTCATACAAAACTGTCAATTGGAAATGGTTTGATAAAGAAAATGCATTTATCCTTTTACTGTGTTCCCGATCCGCCAGTTTAAACAATGTGCAAAATAATAATACACCTATGCCGGTTTGCAGCTGAGAAGTTGTTTTTACTGATAGTGAACTTTGCCATTTACAGACCCCTACGTCAAAGTATGGTTGAACTTCGGCGAGAAGAGGATTGAGAAGCGGAAAACACCGGTGCAAAAGTGTACGCTGGAGCCCATCTACAACGAGACATTCAGCTTCGAGGTGCCCTGGGAGCGAATCCGCGAGTGTAGTCTGGACGTCAGGGTGATGGACTTTGACAACGTCGGCAGGAACGAGCTGATTGGCCGGATACTGCTGGCAGGTGGGTGCTCGGAAGCCCTGGATAGAGTTGTAGAACGTAGTGTTATGTTAAGACAGTTGATTCAGGCATGCAGCAGTTTCTTTATAAATCGTTTTTAAGTAGCCTTTGTTCATATTAAAGTATGAAATATTAAAATATTAAATTATTTAAGTATTAAAGTATTAAAGTATTAAACTATTTAAGTATTTAAGTATTTAAGCATTAAAGTATTAAAGTATTAAAGTTTTAAAGTATTAAAGTATTAAAGTATGTATTAAAGGCTACTTAAAAACTATTTATAAAGTAACTATCATAATGCTCATAACAGCCATCAACTTAACATGCAGCCGTTACATGTCTTGTAGAACACTAGGTGAACGGACATGCCTCATTTTCTGAAAATGCATGGACAGAAGTAAAATGCAATGCATAATCGGTTGAGGATTGATAAACAAAAAGCAATGGCATTAGCAAACATCAACTTCAGATATGGTTTTCAAATATTTATTCAAGTGCATGACAAACCAGACAAACTCACATTTTTTTACCAGTTTCTTCTGAAAAGCTCCATGGCACCCGTGACGTCAACACTGTTAGTTGGTGTCGGTCAAATTGTTCGATCTTTGCATAAGCCTGTCCGTTCATTATACCATTTGTTTTGAGCGATTTTTTGCCAGAGGTAAACATTGCATTTCAAGTTTATCCTAGAGCACACATTAGCCGTTTTTGCGACGAATTTAGCGGTGCCAAGAATAACATTACTGAAGTTTTGTTTTAGAATACCATCATATTTTTTTGTATATTAGCTTCATAATGCATTTTTAGATGCAATTTGTTGCTTGACATATTTCCATGGAAAGCATTTCTAGGAAAACAAATGCATGTAAACATCAATCTTGAAGCTTATATACCAAAGCAATTTAGAGGTTATCCTAAAATATCTCAGTTATGCTATCTTTAGTGGTGCAGCAATACATGGTGAAAACTGTTATTAGCCGTTTTTTAGATGGACCTTTACGCTGATAACATTACTGGGGGTGTTGAGGATAGTCTCAGAAATGATTTTGTATGTGAGCTTTAGGATGCATTTTAAAAGCAATGTTGTGCTAGAAATGTTTCCATCGGAAGCATTTCTAGCAATAAACTGTATGCAATAATTTATCCTGAAGCCGATATATCAAAGACATTTTGGAGGTTATCCTCAATAACTTCAGTAAGATTTTCCTCAGCGGCGCAATAATACATCGTTACGTCTGTTATCTAAAATATTCACTTATTAGTTTGGGAAAATACCACATAGCATGAGGCGTGGGCTCTATACAACAATTAATAATCACAGATCCTACGCAAACGATGCATGAAAACGACTAAGAAATTATACCGTGTATGTTCCGACTGCTGTTATTCCAGAATCCTAGCCCATATATTGGCCAACATCATTCATCATTTACTGATATTTTGACAAAGTGCCGCCTAGGATATCGATTGCTTAGTTCATCCAAGCTAGTAATGAAATTCGACACGTTGGAAAACAAATCATGACAGGTCAATTGATGGTAAAATAAATTGGTAAGCTCTGCCACACAACACATCATGGAGCTTCAACAAAATAAGTTCATACACTTTTCCCAATTGAAGAAAAATTTGTTCTGTGAAATCCTTATTCCACCCAGTATTACTACGCCGGAGAGAGTATCCAATTTACGAACACGCCATAGCGCCTTGTCCTACCTCAAATATTATCTGATGTCATGTAAATCTTATAAGAAAAAATCAAGGCATTTCTTGCGGGAACAAATGCACGATGGTCAACCGACATTGTCACTGATCAGTGTACATACATGCACTGTCAATGCCCGTCGTGGTGTCATCTCGGGTCAGCGGTCGCGCGACTGACCGGGCGCCGTCGTGTCCCCCAGGGAAGGGCGGCACTGGCCAGTCGGAGGTCAAGCACTGGCAGGACATGATCTCGAAGCCGCGGCAGACGGTCGTCCAGTGGCACCGGCTGAAGGGCGAATGAGTGCCGCCGCATCTGTACATACGCACAACCGCGACGCGCGACGCGCCGGCCGCACCCCCCCACACACATATACATGGCTAGTGAGCGCGGCGGGGCCACCGCCGCCGCACCTCAGCTGCGAGGACTGCGAGGACAGGAGGACGGTGTCCTCCCGAGAGGACCGGCCGGGGCGCGCCGCGGGTCGGTGGCGCCCGGCGGCGATGCGGCGTCGCTGCGACGCGCCACAGCTGGGTGGTGTACAAACTGGACACGTCGTGCAGAGTGAGTGCCGGTTGTAGTGCGTCACGCCGCTGCTGGCACGGACGGCGTGACGTGACGTTCGTGTCACGTGACGTGACGTGACGTGTGACTGGTGTAAAGAGGCGCGTGTGATCGTGGTCTGTACCCCGCCGCAGTCCCTGTAGGACCACCGCAGTGCGTCTGGAGTGAGAGTGAACGCAGCCGCCCCAGCGCGTCTGCGTAGTAATCGCAAGAGGAAGGGGAGGAGGAGCTCAGCAGGCTGGCAGGAACGGCGGCTGGTTTTGTTGGCAGCGTTCGGCGTCAGGTAGCGCTATTAATTAGTGTTCAGTGTTCGCTGTTAGCACATCACGAGTGGCTCAGCAGCGTTGGTTCAGTTTCATTTGACATATGTGGGCTCGAACGTAGCAGGCCAGGTTCGCTACAATGTTGACGCACCGCTTATTGAAGCCTCCGGTTATCCACGATATCCGATCAAACGACCATCGACCTCCGACCAACGACTAGCCTCAGAGTTCAAACAAACGGTCACAAGCGCTGGAAAATCCTATCACAGCACAGTGAAAGTCCTATGCACACAATTTACACCTTTAATTGAAAATTATTTACAATTGTTTTCTGTTGATAAAGCAATCAGTAACTCAATGTTTTCCCAGCTAGGAAACATCTTTCGTGTAAGTTACCTCTCTGACAATGAATTCGCACACATCGAATCCAGCCATCAAGAGTAAGATGCTCATCTATAAGTTCTTGCCTCTTTCCAAAGCTGTTGAGGCTTTCACTTTCAGAAGTCATACAATACTGAATATTTGTGCTGCAAAGGAAAATTACTTCGTAATAAATACGATTTTAAGTGGAATTAATTATTATCAGAGAACAACTAAAAGGACTTTACCCAGAGGGCGCTGTTTGAAAACCAATATCTCATGAACATAGTGCCTCATAGATTCATCCTAACTTAACATAAAACTGTCTCATGAAAACGTTTAATACTGACTTTTCGTTTGCCTGAATCTTTCATCGCTCACTATAAAATATTCAATCATACTTTTTCATATATCACTCACACACATTGGCGGACTCGGGTTTCATGCAGGTTATATGAGCCTACCAGTCACCTCCCGATGCCATGACACGTTTATTGTTGATTCGACCGTGTGACCAATGTTGTACTGTTTTGCTGTTATTATAGTAGTAACCAGAGTTCGACTATATATCAGCCATTAAGTGTTCGCCACAGGCTCCGGTCAAATGTCATAGGTTCCGGTCAAATGCCTCTGTATGTGACTGTATCTATCATATGAGGTACAGGTCCCTCGAACGCTGAATGTTACTTACCTGACTCAATATCCGGTCCGCAATGCCGCCTGGCCGAATAACCGCACAGGTCTTCATCATGTTCCCGACAGGGCTAATAGAGACGCACGCCTCTCACTGCAGACATATGAACGCAAATTTGTGTTTTGTTCGGTTCTGTTCCTTGTGAATTTCGACTCCTGCGAGAGAGACGCTCTACCCGGCGCGGTCTTCCCGCGTGAGAGAGATGACCTGCAGAGTGTGCTAACCACATGGCGTGCCTGGCGTGTCCGACCGCGTTGCGATGCGAGTGAATGTAATCAAAAACTACTTTTGTAAGGGAGTAACTATTTTCCTTCGTTGAACAGTGGGGCGGTCGTGTCGCTAGACGCGCCTGTTGCTAAGTGAGTAGTCCGTTTATATGGAGAGCGAGATGGTTACCGTTTGTATGTGTAGTCGGTGCGCTAGGCACAGCTGGGTATCGGCATGCAGGCCTATTGAGAGAACATAGTACAGGATAGCCTCGCGAGCCGCTGTGGATACTGACGACATAATGTGCGTGTGTGTGTGTGTGTGTGTGTGTGTGTGTGTGTGTGTGTGTGTGTGTCTGTGTGTGTCTGTGCGCGTGCGTGTGTGTGTGTGTGTCTGCGTGTCTGCGTGTCTGTGTGTCTGCGTGTCTGTGTGTGTGTATCGGTATCCTCCGTCGGGAAATGCGGGGACATGCTGTGTCAATATACGTGGCTGGTCAATGTGCCAGTGGTGAATGTTTCCCGGGTCCGGACGCGGCTGGCTCGGGGACAGCCCGCTGAGCTGCCTCGAGCCGCTCCACTGTCGCGCCGCCATCGTAAAGCGGCACGCTCAGCCTTAAGAACTTAAAAGCTCGGCGGCTGTAAAGCACAAATCAGTGCCGCTGACGGCTGCACTGAAGACTGTGCAGTGCAGGCAACAGCCGATCGTCGTCAGCGGCAGCAACAACTGGCCGTCTCTGCCCACACGACACGGACCGAAGCCAGACTAGGCGGCGCGCCAGAGCTACGGCGACGCGGCGAGCAGCGGCATTTGAAGCCGTAACGCTGGCAGGCAGCTGTTTTATCCTGACGATAATCATTCTAATGTATCTTTTAGAAACTTCCAGGTGGATAATTTGATTGAATGAGCTCAGTTATTTCTCTGACAGATGACTACCTATAGAAGCCAGCTGTGTAAACACACCATCCTCACGCCGGGAGCCCGTATATTACATCAGCTGGTCTCGACCGAACACACTGTCCACTGGTATGGCACGTCTCTCAAGGGTCGGTGACTTCTGGGTACCCTCGGGGTCCATCGGAGTCCACCAGATCACGCTGAACCCCGCCAAACACCGCCAGAGTCCGTGCGCGTCTCCCGGGCTCCACAGCAACTCACGCCCAAGGGATGCCGCCCTACCGCACACCACTCGTCGGGACCGGGCCTGACTGCAAAACATCACCAAATCATGCCACGACATTGAGATGAAGCACCCAAGAACGCGTGCAAAGTATTCCAGTACGCTATCCCACACACAGCGTGGCGGTGCGAAAGCTCGTTTGGCCGCAAGCGTAGCGGCGATTTTTCTTCGTGTCTTTCAAGATGGAGGCGCGTCCTTTTCAAGCTCGGTGGCGGCCAGCGAGTCGATCGAGCCTTGCAGGCGACGCAGAACCTCCACGTACTCGGCAGCTCGACTGCTGCAACAGACAGCCGGCCCGGAGGCCGTTTGTTGTGAGCGCAGCTGCCGCCGACGAGGCCACCGGCTGGTGACGACGAGGTCATACCCGAGCGGCCAAGGTCACGGTGGGCGATACACGCGTACAGTACACGGCTACGCGCGACTAGTTTCGACATACGCTACAACACGCTGGCGGTAGGCTTTGAACATACTCTGCAACACACTGGCTGACGGTGGCTCCCGACAATGACATACACTATAGGGTGAAACCAGGGGGTACCGCTCATGCCGGTATCTGAAAAAAGAGAATGAGTAAATACATATTCAGTTGTTGGACATTTATAATCGTCTCCTAACATGTAGACAATAGAGGTGAGTTGAGAAAGTTTTCGTTTGTGATGTGTTGGTGTGTTATATAACGCAAAGTTAAAATTGTACGACTAAAGTATAAGCTTTGTTAAATATGTCGCTTTCATATCGCATGAAATTTATGATAACGAACTGGTCTTTCCCCATGTAATGATGCTTCTTAGTGTTAGCTTTTAGCGACATATCGTGTTTTTGCAATGTTAGCGGTTATGGCATTAGCGTGTCAGGCTGCTACCCCTTTCTGGGTGGGGAACACTGGCCAACCTGGGCGCCGGGCGGTGCTCTTCTTACGGGGTAGTCCTCCTTTCTATGTGTGTTGTGTGGTCTAAATATACATTGACAGATATAGAGTTATTTAGAGCTGGTTCGATAGATCGTTACACTCAAATACATTGAGCTAATTAGTTACGCAATACTATCGAAAAGTAGAAAGAAGAAGGAAAAGTCAAGCCCTAGGTTTGTAATAGGAATCTCAGCCAGCTGCCACCAGCACTGGTAAACACCGTCTGCCCCGCCCCCACGTCTGCAGTTGTGAACATTACTGGATCTATAAACACCAACAGTGATCAAGGAAACAGGAAGTAGGCATAAATGGTTTAAAAACAGTTATTCTGTCACACATATACTTGAACATTTCCCCGTTAAACCAGGGCGCACACTTCCGTGGTGGTGCTCCCCGTATACTACTTTGAACCCGATTAAAATGCAACGGTCCGCCTCACCGCCTCGTATGCGCATGGATTATGTGCAAATAAGTTAATAGTCGTTTTCACGATAGATTGTTCCGCCGCTGATAATAACATTACTGAGTTTTTTGAGGATCATTTCAGAAATAATTTTGATATTTAAGCTTCAGGATGCGTTTTTACATACAACTGTGTGCTAGAAATGTTTCGATGGAAAATATTTCTAGCACGAAATTGCATGTAGGAAGTCAATCTGAAGATTATGTACACAAGACATTTTTGCAGTTATCCTTAAAAACCTCAGTAATGTTATTCTTAGCAGCGCACAAAGCCAATCGCTAAAACGACTAATGTTTTGGCATATTATAGGAAAACAATCGCTTTGTGTAGCGAAATGAGTAGACCTGGCTCGATATCATGCACACACAGAGAACAACTCGGCAAAACCTTGGGGGCAGTGTTGTCCCGGCTTATCTTACTGTTAAACGACGTTCCACTCACAGTTCAATGACGCCCCGCTCACAGCTTAACGGCCCGACACATGACGGCCTGTAGACGACTCCTTAACTTTTACGGCTGCATCAAACGTCTTCCCGAATCAATACCAAACAATCGTCGGCTTAGAAGTCATCTTTCTGAGAACGACCGTCTTGAGGGTCACACACATTAATGGGAAACCATAAAGGCGCCACTTCAGCCGCCTGAAGTGCCGCCGGCTTTAAGACTGCGAGCCGGCGATGAAGGTCCGTACACCTGACGGCGCGGCCGTTTGGACCAATTTCGCCCGCCGTTTGTCGCCGGCCACCATTAGGAGAGTCGTAAGCCGGCCGAAACAGGCGAGCGGCGCGGCGCAGCGGCCATCTCACCGTCCGCAGCGCCGCTTTCCGCCGCCGCCACAGGCAGCTCGATCACGGACGCGCCACCGCCGGCAGTGCTGCCCGATTTTACGGCATGTTCGGCGGGTCCGGAGGTACTGGCGCAGCCGTAAAGTCTGTTTAATCTAAATGCAATCG
>JARBER010061074.1:0-12006 GCA_030265075.1 Balanus glandula | reverse complement strand
GCTCGGTCATTCGGCGGCTCTGGCTTCAGAGGGAGGAAACCAGGTAATCGGCGCGGCCTTATAGCAAGAAAGGAAATGGCCAGACTCGGACTAGTGGCTTCCTTATGACACACTCTGGGCGAAGCCGGGGGAAGCCCGCCACCATACACATTTTATATCGTGGAGAACCAATTGCATACGATATGTAATATAACTTTGTTCATATGGATTCTATGATCAATTTTCCACAATATAATGGCTCTTTTAATCGCTTGGTAGCTGCGGCATATCATTTTAGTGGCTTTATAAAAATGTAATGCACTTTTATAAGCCCCTTAAAAGTGGGGGTAACACCGCCAAGGGTGGCGGCCCATGGTGGTTTTACCCCACTTTTGGGGAATGCCTGTCCATGGCTGCCGCCTGTCACAGCATTGCGGGGTAACTTCGGTGGCGGAGTTACCCACATCGATGGTCTACAAAGAACACGAGACCATAGCAAACTGAGATTTCCAATAGCGGCACGCCGTAGCGGATATCATATCGTATGGCTCCTAGTTTCAGAGAAACACGAAATCACCTTAATCTGGTGTACAAGCAACAACGAATACCGATTACCATATCATAAATTCTTAAAACAGTAGGTAATTTTTCCAGCATGTGCCTACAGCTTTCTAAAACTCCCTGGAAGTGTCCCTGTGTGACTCCTCTCATGTCGCGTGTAGGCAGCCACTAAAAAATTGCTTTTCATGTTTCATTCATTTCATAACTCCGCCAATAGGAGTCATGTTGGGGTTCCCCACATAGCGAGGTTACCCCCACTTACCATACACAAAGTCACGTATGTAAACATGTGTCACTGTGTCGCTTTGGCGACAGTGACACATCGCTTGCTACAATAAAACAACTGTTCAATTGATTTCACTCCAGTGTGCCACAGTGACATGATGAAAATGTCACAGAGATCAAGATGTCAACTTCCCTGATTCTCCGTTTCTTTACCAACAGCAGCTTGTTAGTTGTCCTATTTCCTGTTTCGGTCCACCCCACGGAGGCATTTACAACCACAGATATTTGGCTTTTACCAGATAATATTACTTTTACGCCATTTCTCTGTGAATCTGGCATTGTCATGATACCTTCCTTATCTGTGAATGGCGATGACCACGTGGCTTTCCAGGCTCAATAATTATCGAAACCGAATCTTTGCTGAATTGTGATTTCTCGTTTTTGCAATCGCTTTTTTCTCGAGATGCTTCAAATACAAAAACTCATCCATCAGCTAAAGGCATCTTCATGGCTAGAAAACAATGTGCTGCAATCGTTCTCTCTACTTTGGCCCCCTGGCGCGCTACACGGCGAGGGGCGAGATCCGGCTCTCCTCGGCGGCGAAAGTAGTGCGCGCTCTGCTCGGCTGGCGGCGCCACTGATGCGTGACGGAGTGACGGCGGAGGACGCAGCCTCTCCGCACCGCGCCGCAGCCCGGCTGACCGGGCGACGGCCGGGTGACGTCACTTTACAGCCCCTGTGGTGCTAGCTTTAGTATTATTCCAAACGTGTGCTCGCCATTACGGATAGAAAATTAGAGTTATTTTTTCCCAGAAATGGTTGTGTCAGGTTCGGTTAGGTTATGTTATTTGATAATGATTTTGCGAGATGGCGAGTACATGTTTGAAAAAAAATGTCAGGCGCGTGTTGCCAGGCGGTGGTGATGATTCGTCAACCGGGGACCGAGTTTTATCGACAGTTTTCCCAGAATGGTCTTTCGAGGCACGAGTGTCTTGAGGTAGCGGCGGTACTTGTTTTGGTGCATTGTTTCATGGAAGGTTAGGTCGAACGGTGTGTGGCCTGGTGCTGAAAGTTCAGTCGTGGAGGCGGAATCAGCCGTAGCTCACACGCTGATTGGACTGATTACGTCACTCCGAAATAGCGGAAATGAAGCCGTTCCACGATTGAACTCGGATGCGGGGCTATTACGAAATGGACACACATCGTCACCTAATTGCTACTTAACAGCTCAGTTCAGAGTGCTCGCGGCCAAAATGCGTTCCTGATTAGTTCTACCAACAGCTTTCTACCCGTAGCTGCTCCAAATGTGGCAATGGAATACATTAGTGCCAGCGGATTGCCGCCGTTACGTCAGTCCGTAACCGAACCGCTGGCTGGCGTTTGTTTTCAGCTGGCCACACGGTGAGTTTACGGTAGACGGGGACCGGAGGAGGCTCTAATTATGTGGCTTGGGGATGTGGTCGTAGAAACTACCCCGGAGAAAGGGCGGCGCACTGCAGAGGAAAGCTGCTGCCGCCGCCGCAGGATGTGCCGTCGGGCCCGCGGCGCTCCGCAGCTATCAGCATCGTGGTGGGCTGGTGCGGAGGCTTCATGCTACTCTGATGGGTCTGCCTGCATCCAGCTGATGATGCCGCTTTGTATGCAAACTCTTCCCTCATCAGAGTATGAAGAATGGTGCATCAATACATTTCTTGTGCGTCCAATGTCCTTGTCAAGTGGGCGAGTTTTTCAGGGATCATTGAGCTGGCGCTGGCAGTCAAGCTTTACAGCCGTGAGTCGCTCATTGGTTTATTTTAACCCTCACCTGTTTCACTCCTCGGTAATCGGCGCGTGCCCAGTATGTGCTCACTGCTCACTGTTCGGCCACGAGGAGGCCTGCGCGTCTCCAGTCGCAGCAGGCGTGCAAGGGCACTGCCACCTTCCAAAAGTTAGAGGGACTGAGGCATTCTGAAGTAGATTATTTCCATGCAACGCCCATCTTATGTTAAATAAAATGAAATGTTAGGGGTAATGTTCAAATCCGTTACAATGCTGGAGGGACACGTCCCCCTCCCGATGGCGGAGCCCAGGCCGTCGTGGTTCCTTGCCTTTCCATTTCCGACCGTGTATCGCGCCTGGTGCGTCTTTGACGGCTGTGCGGCGCTAATTAATCGGCGGCCCGGCCGTCTTGGAAACGCAGACCACTAACCGACTCTCTCCCGGCCGTCTGTGGCGGCGGCCGGCCGGTCGGTCGGTGGCCGGAGCGGCGACGTCTCTCATCTGTTGGACTGTCCGTCCGGCTGGGACGGCCGCGTCACACAGCGTCACACGGCGTCACACGGTGTCATGGTGTCACACGGTGTCACAACGTCACACGGTGTCACACAGCGGGACACGGCCGGCCTCGGCGGCGAATTTCGCCCGGTCGAACTCGCTTTGTCTATGCGACTCACGCAGCGCACGCCCGACCACTGAGCCGAGTCCGCAGCAAGGCTGGCTGGCTGGCTGGCTGGCTGGCTGGCTATCTCGTCTGTCCCGTCTGTCCCGTCTGTCCCGTCTGTCCCGTCTGTCCCGTCTGTCCTGTCTGTCTAGTTTGTTTGTCTGGATGGCTGCTTGGCTTGTCTGGATGGTTGTCTGCTTATCGTCCTGACGGCCGACGGAGGCTGCGAAGGACTGCTTCATTCATATCACTCATGTGAACAAATAGTTTTGGACAATGAACTAAGGGTCGCTGTGTGAGTCCAGGTGATCACTGTCTGACCTGATGGCTAGTCGGATGCCACGCCGACCTCGTTAGCCCAGTTCCGGAGCGGCAGTTAGACCCCGAACAGGCCGGCCAACGGTCTATAATAGCAGGGTCACGTGAACTTGGCCGCCTCCAGCCAGTCTGGCGTGGCAGCGCGCCAGGAAAAAGAAGAGAGGATTGGGCCCGAGTCGGGAAGATTCCAGACATCGTTGTAACGACTTAAGTCAACTCCTCGGAATCGGGGTTAGAATTGTGGGCGCAAATTGACCTCAAATGTCGTCGCGCCCTTAAACCCCAGTAAGCATTCAAAGAAACAGAATCATAATCAGATTTAACTTTCCAGTAAACTGGCATAAAAAGCACTTCCAGTAAACTGGCTTTTCTAGGCTCCTTTTCTATGATAACATGTCTAAGCGTGCATCACATAAAAACAAATCGCATCATGTCTTATATCATCACTCATCACATGACATAAATCGTCATTCGATAAATCGTATGTGGCGCCATCTCATACGATCGTAGTTTCTGTGTACGACAACAACGAGACGCGATGTCCTGTTCTGCTTGACCCAAGCGGCATTGAAGTCGACTTTGTGTTTCGGCGTGAGTTGTGAGCATTTACCCGTCGTCCGTCGTCCAGGCGTCACTAGGTAGGACACTAAAAGGCGTTTTTGGGGGTACCTTGTGGCACCGCCAGTCGGCCACAGATCGCTAATCGTAGATAGGCTAGCTGTCTGTGCAGCTGCTTTGTCCAAGGCCCTGTGCACCCTGACCTCAAGGCGCTATACCACTACGTGCAGGCCGGACAGGAAACCGAAAGTGTGACTGCCTGGTCTGTTGATGCCTGACTGACCGGCACGCGCGGCGGATCGGAGGGCGTTTTCACGCGCCTGCGGTCAAGCGGAGTGCCTGTATGATAGTGTTCTCTGGTAATCAGGGGATCGAGAGTGTAGCCAATCAGTGCAAGCGAGAGTGTAACCACCACCAACTGGTATTTCGTCGGTAGCCAAGCTTAGCATAGTCAGCGGCGCGTATCGTTACTCGTATTTGTAAATGATATGTTTGCCATCTCTTGTGTCGTTCTGGAGCTGCTCTGCTGCGCATCCTGATGTGCTAATTTAGTAATTTATTAATGGGTGTCCTTATGCTACGGTATCCGGGAGAAGCGATGAGTGAAGCTCGTGCGATCTCCATTTACCCCGGCTGGTTGGGGAGATGTGCAGCGGGTGTTGAGAGCAGTCCAATGTGAGGGGCTGACCAGCGTGGGCTGGGGGATGGAGAGCTGGGCTAGTCCGCTTCGGCAGCTGCTGTTCTCTCCTGCTGTGTTGTGTGCGTAGGCAGACGTGCCATCCGACTCTTAATGCTCACTGCTCAGTCCTAAAACTACCCCCCCCCCCCTAAGTCTTTTCTTGCATATTTTCTTACACATGCAGCAAATCTTGCTGAACCTTTCCGTAGCGGAGTTAACAGCAATTATACGCGTGCTGAAAAAAAAATTGAAATTTTAAAGAAGTTTGGGAGATAATGATCCGTTGATGACGTAATGCCATGACATTTCTGGCGGATAGACGAAAAATGTTTGGAAAATCGTAGAAAATCGAGTTACTAATCAAACTGCATGCTAAACAGTACGGGATTTAAATGAAATTCAAAGGAGCTAAAACATGGCTCTCGGATTCCTCAATTTTGAAATTGTGCATTAATTTCTGTTTTGAATATGAAAATCATTAGTTTTGGTTCAAATGATGTGGCTTTAGCTGATGTTTGCCTTTGTCACAATTCATACACAATTCATACTTTGGGAGTGGAAAATTCGCTCCTTAAGTAGGGAGTGAGAATAACAAACAATCCCATTTCGCGGCATTGCGACCACTGTCGCAATGCCGCTGCGACAGTGGTCCAGTCCCCGGCCGGGCTGCCTGCCGCACGCTGGCTGTGAGGGGACGGGCTGAGGCGCGCCGGCCGGCCTGCCAGTCACCCAACTCTTTTCTGCTGCCAGGACCAGAGAAATGAAATTTTTGAGCACAATAGAGAGCTGTGGTGGTCCTGGAATGGAAAGTGGAAGTCCAGGAATGTGGCTCGTGCGTGTCGAAACTTAGGATCGTTGATAGTGTCTGGATGTGTTGGGTAAACTTTGTTTGTTTGTATGTAGGGCTCACTGTTCAGTATTCAATAGTGTGTGTGGGGGGGATTGTTCCCCGCCCCGTTGCCCCCCCCCCCCCCCGTCCTGCTGCCTATGGTATTGACATAGACACGATACGAAATACGAAATTCTATACGATACGAGATGCGAAATAGTCGATACGAAATTCGTTTTTCTCGCTAAATAAATCCGCTCATATGTCCGGTACAAGTTCCTTGACATCATTTGCCTCGTTTGCGTGTTGCTTTAGAGTTGGACCCAAGGCAGCGCTGATCCCGTTTTGGCAAGTGATTGACAGTCCTTTCTTATGCTTTTTTATTGTTCCTTCGCTGAGCCTGGATACCTATCATTCAAGTAGGATGAACGAACCGTTCATTAATGCTTACTTTGTTCTTCACTTCATTGTTATCTTTATCGTCAGCTAAACACGAAAACTTTGCTATGTTTTCTAGCTCAAAATTGGCAGCTGTTATCACACAATTGCCTGTTTTTTTTTCGTATCTTTGTTTTAAGTTGAAGCTCGTTCATGAGCATGGCATTCGTCCTCGTTCTGCGGTTTCCGGTTTTCTAGAATATAAACGCGTGCACAGTGGCGTTTTTTAGTGGCTGATGTAAGACATGACATCCACGTCATTGTGGAATTATACGACCCTGATGTCAAACAGTAGTCAACTGTTATGAAGCAGCCCACCGTGTCCAATTGGACGCATGCCACGGATCTCGGGAACGTGCAGCTCTGAAAACTGTGCCGGTAATTGTTTTGTAGCATGTCATTCTTTTGTGGCACTCTTGTAATTTTGCCGGACATTCCTTGTGTCCGGTATCTGAATCATGTGAATAGGAATGTTTATGAACGGTTTAACCCTGCTATTCCCTGCTGGGCAGATTCTCCCCCCCCCCCCCGTTGGTTTTCGCTTGCCGATTTTTAACCGTTGGAATGATCGTTTTGAAACTTTGAGACTTTTCTAATAATTGAATACCACCTCTTTTGACAAAATTTCAACAACAAAATCGGTCCGGCAGAGGCAGTTCCAGGGTCTAGATTTTGGAGGATAGACAGCGGTTATGTAGCGCATGCTTCCTTCGTGGTTTGTGATGCAAAAAAAAATGTGTCTAACATTTTCACCATCATACATCATACATACTGGGCTTGTACATATTTTGGGGGCAGAGGCGCACTTAAATATACAAAATGGGGGAGCAAATGAGTTCAACCGTCAAACTAGCGAGTTGGTAAAAGTGTTATGCTTATGGTGCTTCACACGTTATTTGCCTGGATTTTCCTGTGCGCGAAATATTTAAATGTATACATTACAGCAAGTTATGTTACATATGACGTTTATATAGCCCTAAACAATCGAATTTTTTTTTTTTTTTGTCGGAAAATCGACCCCATTTTACATCACCTGAATTCGCCTCTGATTTTCATATTAAGTATTCGCCTTTTGATATATGTAAGGCCAATACATTTCAAGCTCAAAAACGTTTTCTGCATGACAATCGGTTAAAAACCTTGACACAATAGCCTTTAATTAACCAAAACACCCCAAATTTTTGCATTTTCCCCTGACTCCCTATTTTTAAAGAAAATGTAAATTTCAGGGTACTAACAGAGATATCTGCACGGCGAATCGACTGATTTTGGTCCCATCGCAGTCGTATGAGCGGTTCTCGCGATCTCGGGGGGGGGGGGGAGAATATATGCACCGCGCAGGATAACGTTATTTTGGGCGTCAGCTGGGAATAGGGTTACGTCTTCATTGGAAGCTCCCGTGGAATATAGATTATGAATTTAGTCGCATTATAAAAATACAATCGGTAACAGTTTTCAATTATATATCGAAGCAGCTACATACTATATAAAAGCAAATGTTCATGGCGTATGGTGCAATATGTTTGAGCCTGTGCAATATATCGACGTGATATCAATATAGATGAAGATAGCTTTGCCAGACAACATCAATCGTTAGCTGTCAGCTGATGTGATTCGTGCTACTGCTGACCCTGACGAGGCTAACATAGTAATTTGGTTCGCCCTACCTTGTGTTAGTGGATCCCGAATGAAATACCATTTGGGTGAACAATTGGGGTTACAAGCTAACACATAAACTTTACTTTCGATAACTATGTGTTTGTGTACTAAATGTTATTTATAACAATGTCGATGCCGTCACAGTAGAGATACCAATATGCAATATATCAGCAATACGCGTGTCTGTAATAATGCAATTTAGCTTTTGGTGTTGTGCATTTACCTGGAATATTTTCATACATCATTCCGGTCCAGTTGGGTTAACACGAGCCTGTCATTTGGTCCCAGGGTCGGTCACTTTAGTGTTGGGTGGTGGGGGTCGAACCAGGTTAGCTGTACTTTGTAATGTTGACGACTCGCTTCCGCTGCGGCGCCTGCAGCATGGATGTCTATCTAGCATGACTAGTTAGTACTAGCCGCTTCTTTCAGTGTTGCTATACTTTCTGAAGCGCAAGTCAGCATCATCATCAGCGATATAATATAAACGATATAACTTCCCCGCCGGAATCAAACATTTTGTCTCAATCTCTTGTAATTGTCTGGGCGCCACCTGAGGTGTTTTCTCCTCCCAGTCCATTGTTGGCGGTGTACACCTCGTCACCGCTAATTGGCGGCCAAACGCTGACTGGCAGGGTTAAACTAGCGGTTTGTGACAGCCGTGAGATGCGACGGCCGGCCGTGTCTCGCCGTCTGGCCAGCGCGGCCGGGCGGCGGCGGCGGCGGCGACGGTGGTGGTGCTGGTGCTCGGACCGGGCGTGGCGCGCCAGGACACCAGCTGCACATAACGCGACAGCCGACGGAGCGCCGGCGCCGGCTGCTCTCGAGCTGTCCCGGCCTCTGTCGGGCGGTCCCAGCTCTCTCTCTCTCTATCTCTTTCGAGTTGTAGCAGGCGGGACTGTCTGTCGCTGTGGAGCTGTCCTAACAACACGCACGAGTCCGGGGATCGGCTATTAATCCGCAGCTGTGACAGCTGGAGCTTCGTCTGTGCTGCACTGCCTGACAGCAGTCGTCTTAGTCTACATAGGACCTTGGTCTTAGTCCTCAAACCGGGCCTGATTGAGAGAGATGTCACAGTCCCAAACCCGCCCGTCTCCCCGTAGCTGTCTAGGCGCCAGGCGTGTCGGGACTCGATGCGTTTTCACGCCGAATACGCATCGAAAACGTGTGGGGACGCGGAGTCCGCATCCAAAACGCATAGATACGTGGAGTCCGCATCCGGTGTAAAGGGCCCGTTAGTCTGGAGCCTTGCTGCCTCCGTAGCCGTCTCGAGCGAGCCCTGATCAGTGACCTTGTCTACATCCTACGGGCAGAGTTGCGCCGCCTCGGCGCGCCTCTGCTGTCCGCCGTGGCTGGCGAAACATAGCTGTGCATCTCGCCATCCGAGCCGGGCTGTCGGACGGCCACAGTGGATAGGAGTCAACGTAGCCGGAGAGATGGCCAGGCCAGGCGACAGGTGGCTCCTCTGATGATGCGACATTCGTTGCTGGCGTCATTCGGTGTTCTGTTGTCGCCGCTTCGACCACCTGTTTGAGGGATGCGGTATCTTGTTACTGGTAATCTTGCAAGTAAGCTTGCATGGATTAATCCGCCATGCAAAGGCAATTTGAACCACTCAAAGCGAAGCAACATATTTCAGAGTCGCTTGAGAATGTTTTGTCGAAAGAGCTGCTTTCAGAAGAGCTGTAGGCAGCAGCCGGTGTTGCTGCTTACCTTACGCGGAGGTTCCGACATGTTGCGTTAAGCTGAGACTCGTGCGATTTTGACTGTCATGAGGGCCGGATTCTGCGACGACCGGCTCTCCGGTGATGCGTGACGGCTGGGTCAATCTGATGCGGTGAGCAGGGTGTGAATAGCCCGCCGCCGCCGCCGCCGCCGCCGCCGCCGCAGCAGCAGCCGCAGCGTCCCAGCCGTACGGCAGACGAGCATCGCCCTCAGCTCACCGGTAGCAGGTGTCGCCGCGATGTCACTGACACCTTTCCGGTTGTAATATTCTAGTGAAAATGACCCGACGTTTAAGGAAAATCAATGGAGGAAATATAATGCATTGTTGTTGCTTACTCGTTTGGCTTTGTTGATTTGAGTTTCGACTTTCGCATCTAGCTAGTTTTTTGTTTGTTAAATAATTGATGACGATATGATATGATCAGAAAGTTGTTTACAATCAAACAACTAGTACCGTTCAATGCTGTCGCATGGAAAACACAACATTAGACGACCATACGTGGGTCGTCTGGCTGTCGGTGTCCATGGTGTGGACACATTCGCATGAAATTCGGAAAAGAACTGTCTATTGTATGGATGAGTGCTACAGATTAGACGATGTATAACGATGTTAATGTATGCGGGCCCCGGGAGCGGATCTGTGAGAAATGAAAACTCCAAAGCTGTTACCGTTTGCATACCATGCTCCGCTGAACCTTTCCAATCTCAAAACATTGGTGTGCACGCACTTGTTCGGTCATGCTGATACTGGATACGGTGCTGGCTGCCCTTCCGGTCCAGTCACCCAGCGCGAACTACCGGGCGATATGGAGAAATCACTCGTACACCAAACCCGAATTTCGTTCGAGCTCCCCCACAAAATATTATCTGCCAACGTTTGAATAGGATTGGTGTCTTACACCGCACTCAACATTTGTGCGAATGCTGTCGATGGCTGATCAGATACCGCCCGATCACGCTTTCTATGTAGTTGTTCCGCCTGTCGAACATTCCATTAGCAAATTGTCCTGAGAAGCTGCGGTCGCCACAGTCGAAGCAGATGGCATTCGGTGTGGCCGGGACAGCGGTGGGGTGGTGACCGAGAAAGTCGCAGCGGTGCCGGCAGCGACGGCTGCTTCGTCTGCCGATCGCAGCCCGGTGTGGTCCGCCCAGTATTGGTGGCCTCCGCGCGGCTCTCGTTTTACCTCACTGTGACCGCAGAACGCTTTCTCTCTCTCCCATTCATTAGCCATCTGCTTCGTTTGGAGCCGAAGACCCGAGTTTTCATTCCCGTACAGGCCGATGATTTGTCCTGTTGTGCATGCTAATACGGATTATTCCAGCGATGCCACGTGCCAATGTAGGTCGGGTGTTAAATTGGCCCTGTCAGATGTCGCGAGTCAAAGGAAGTTATCGCATTGTACAGATATCATAAGTTAGTTCAGGAACGTATCCGGTCGCTGGTGATGTTGGAGCGGGGAAGGGGGGGCACGCCCCCCCCCCCCTGAGGAACTCAATTACACTAGATGAAATGAGATTTCACTGATGACCCGATCATAAGCCTCTCGACCAACAACATTATGCTTAGGAGCGAAACGGAATTTTACCACATGCGTCCCCATCCCCCTGAGTAAAATATAAAATCCTGTCTCCGTGCCTGAGTGAGCTGGCATTGAGCACGAAGCCTGCTCACCTGTTGATGAGCCTGCGTCGCCGACCGTCGCCGCCGCGTGAGTGCCGGGCCTCTATGAACACCTCCGTCTCGTCAGCCGCTGTTGTCGGCGGGAACACGGTCGAGCCCTGCGGTAAACCCACCACTGCCGTCAGCGCTACCGAAGGCTTCAGTTGCCGCATCAACGCTAATTAGTCGCATGCGTGGTGTGGTTAACCCTTACATAAATGCTCACATTCTATACATGGTGTTTTAGCTGCGTGGTAGGCTGAAGAGCTCACGTATGGTGGTACACGGTACAGGTCTGATGAATCATAATTGGAATGCGCTTGGACGTATCAACATACTGGCTGCTTTACCCTTCATCCTTTTATACCACTCGGACTTGAATGCAACATCTGAATTTGCCCAGCCACGAAGATTCAATATATATACAATATATATTCAATATATATATATATATTATTCTGGGATCATTTTACTTCAGCTGTGTTTGGTTGTTGTGACTCGCCTGATAATGCAGCTGTGCTGGGTATGTCTGCTGCGCGGCAGTCCTTCCCAGCAGCGTCAGCAGCACGACGCAGACGATCCACGCGGCAGTCCTCATCGCTGTCTGACCACTGCCCCGTCTGTAACACGGCACAGCACGACAGGAATGATTAGGTGGCCGTCTGTAACATAGCACAGCACAACAGGAATGATTAGGTGACCGTCTGTAACACGGCACAGCACAGCAGGAATGATTAGGTGACCGTCTATAACATAGCACAGCACAACAGGAATGATTAGGTGACCGTCTGTAACATAGCACAGCACAACAGGAATGATTAGGTGACCGTCTGTAACACGGCACAGCACAACAGGAATGATTAGGTGACCGTCTGTAACACAGCACAGCACAGCAGGAATGATTAGGTGACCGTCTATAACATAGCACAGCACAACAGGAATGATTAGGTGACCGTCTG
>JARBER010060963.1:0-11920 GCA_030265075.1 Balanus glandula | reverse complement strand
CGTCTGCCATCGTCAAAAAACCAAAGGGGGGGCAATATTTTGCCCCCCCCCCCCCAAGTGACTCGCGGGTTAAATGGACAAAAAATGGGCACATTTTTGCACCTTCTGAAAACATGGAAAAAAGACATGACAGACATGGGTTTGGGAGATTTGAAGGTAGCTGACACAAAGGTAATTAAGTTAAGAAATTGCATGATAAATTTGTTCAATCAGTCGTATTTCATTTTCACATTGTGCCATGCTTCTTGCTTACATACATGTTTCTTGTTTCTGTCTTCGGCATTTTATGTTTTTAGTTTAAATTTCACAATTTCAATTAAATAAAATTATATTTATCACCCCTTTTGTCTGCTTGGTGTGACTCAAGCGTTCCTTCACATTCTTTTAAAACAACACTATCAAATGTGCAGCTATTCGAGGCTTCGACTGGCGAATTATTCTAGTTTGGGAGATTCGTTTAAAGGCTTACGCTGGCCTGATTGCAGCTGCGGGCGGTATTATGTCCGGGTGACACGGGGCTGACGCGGCAATCGCCCCGCAGTCAGACAGCCATGCAAATTTGATGCCGATGATTGCAACGCGAACGGAATTAAACCGCTACGTATGTCAAGGAATCCTGCACGCAGTAGGGCTGATACGGAGTGATGAACGCAGTGGGCGGGGGTTGATCGATGGGCACAGTCTCCGGCTTACGGTGCACGCCATTAGACGGTTTTTATTTTCTCGCTTGCTTGGGCTTGAAAGCTTGCCGGGGAGCTTCAGGCTAGTTTCTACTTTTTATCAAGTTGTTTATGTTTATTTGACGGCCATGAAGGTCAGTGCTTTTTTTCTAGCCGCCAACCATCATCAGGTGAACAGAAGTGTTACCCCTCTATCTCAGTGACTTACCAGTTTTCGCTATATCTCAGCGACCCAGAATGAGACCTAAACCTTTATATTTCCATTACATATCTCTAAATAATATAACATTGTATCTTAAAGGGATACGTGGAAACCGAAAACCAGCGCTAAGTTCAAAATGGAATGTTTATCTCCGGATCCGAAAGCACCAGTCATCATTTATCATATTAAAAAGTACAAGAAGTACCGCATCGTCACACATAGTCAAAAGCTGGTATAGTTAAACATATGTTAATATTCACACTAAAATATACGAAGTTCGGTTTATTTTGTTTTATTCAACTGGTTTTCTTGGATTCTAATGGGTAGGAGAGTTTGTTTTTATACCAAATCCATCAAATAATTAAAAATATAATTGATCAGCATCGCAGATATTTCCATTACGATAAAACATGGTGTAACTCATTTGGTTTTGCACTCTTCTTACACCTCCAGACTGAGTAGTAGCATCCTTGTAAAGCCAAATAATAAGCAAGACGAATGCTTCAACGTTCAGTGTATTGGGGTAATTTTGGCACTTACTTTACAATAGGGCAGCAATTTAACCCGCCCTGCTGGGGTCTCCAATCGTATCTGTTTCACTGGAAAGGGGGGGGGGGGCGATTATATGTCCCCGAGCTTGGTTATTTCCCGAAACAATAATGGCATCGCGTCGCGCAAAGCGGCGATCGGAAGCTCCCACTGAGTCGCATTTCAATCATTTTCTCAAATAATGCCATATGTCAGGTCATGGTCAGGACAAAGGTAACAATGCATATATTTTAGTTCTTGAGCCAAAAAGTTCCATCCAATGCACTATATTAGGACTAATATTATGGTCTCAAAAGTATAGTTCATTTCGTGCATTACTATTTACACTACATTCCCTGCTTTCGGCCAGATTTTCATTAACCTGTTGGGGAGGGGAACTGATTTTGGCCCCCCCCCCCCCCCGAAATCTCGAAAACCCCTCGTCTAATTATTTGAGACAAAAACCAGTTGATTTGCCAAGTCCAGATTTCAGAACAAATTTATGTTTACCACCAAAACTTCAGTTTTTGCAAAATAGGAGTTAGAAGGGCAAAGATACGAAGTTTGGGGTGTTTTTCGAAGGTCCTCATACCTCCACGTTTGTAAACCAATTTCCATACAGTATTTGTTTTAGCTTGAAATGTAATGGTATTGAATATGTTAAAATTCACATGCCAAAAACACAACACCAGAGGTGTGTCCAGAGAATGTAGATGGGGGATATGCGATGAAAAATGTATCCTTTTTAGATCATTTCGGACAATATAAACGTCATATATGGCATTATTTGCTGTAGTTTGCTTATTGCAATATATTGCACATAGGCGGATCCAGGTAAACAGCTTGGGGTGGAGGGGGGCAATATGCGCATAGCGCTTTCACCAACTTACTAATTCGACGGTTAAACTCATTTGAGGGAAATTATAGCCTCCCGATTTGTGTTAATTAGTGCGCCTCGGCCCCAAGATATTCACAAGCTCAGTATGTATGAGATATGATGCAGTGAAATCGTTTCTGATGCATTGATATCACCTCAAACCACGAATGAAGTATGTGCTACATAACCGCTTTCGTATCACCCTCTCCCCAAAAAAGGGCCCCTGGCACCACTTCTGCTAGACTGTTTTTAATTTAGGTGATGGAAAATGATCTTAACCATGCCAATGATATATTTTGTTTCAAAAAGTCGTCAAGATAAAATTACAACAAGCTTTCGGCATTACGCCATTATCAAGCAAACTTGAACGCCATTATCAACCATTATCAAGCAATATCAAGCATTTCTTTTTATTTTACCATTTTCATCCAAACTTTTATGTATATCCATACGCTGTATTTTATGTGTACCGCTCACAAGAGCATTGTTTTACAATCACTTTTTTATTTTACAATCACTTTCCAAAAGCTGTATTTTATGTGTACCGCTCACAAAAGTTATGTTCTACAATCACTTTTTTAAGCATGTCAGTACTTGTGTGTCTTAACTTTGTGACTTCGCCCGTAAATGGCATGTGCCGTCGGCGATCGCGATAAATAAATGAGAAAAAAACTTGGTAATGGTATAATGCCGAAAGCTTGTTGCAGTTTTTTCTTCACGATTTGTTTAAACAATATATATCATTGACATGGTTAAGATCATTTTCCATCACCTGATTCTTATCATAACAATGTCATCCATCCTCGCTTACATAAAAAGTTTTTTATTTAGATGAATTCCAATCTATGAAAATGATCAAAGTTTCAAAACGCTCAACCAAAATGTTTAGAAAGGCAATAGAAAAACCAAGGGAGACAAAATCTGCCCCACCCCCTAGCAGGGAATATGGCTAAGGAAAAGTGAAATGCCCAAAGACAGGCCACAAAAGATCTCTGTAGGCAAGAGGGCTACACAAATCCTAAGGCTATTTTGTATGGGCTATTTTACACGTAAAATTCGATAGTATAGCTTTCGACGTTATTCTCACGACCTGACACCATAAAAGATCAAGGTCAGGTCAATTCCGATCGGCTCTCGAAATTTACTGATCGAAGGCAAAAAAGTTGTTTTTGTCTCCCCTTTGTCTCAAAAATATGAAAGTGATAATAATTTGTCTACATTTGATCCAAGAAACCCAAAGAGGCAAAAGAACAGAAAACATTTCGTCTTCATTATCTACTTTAAAAAATATATTGGAACAACTTTGTGAAAGAAAATCCGTTCTATGAATTTTGGGGATACAATTTTTTTTGTAAGTCTTAGACAGCCATCTTAAAAAGTCATTCCGTTTTTTTACGTTTTTCGTTTGCAATTACCTTCAAAAGTCATAGCTTGAACTTCTTTTATTAAAAAGTTATCGTTTTGTCATCAGAAGTGGCATGACAACGTCAATGAAACATTATTTTCTCCAAACGTTAAGCAGCGATTTCATCAACATTTTCGGGGAGGGCAAATATTGCCCCCCCCCCCCTCCCCAGTACTGTGCAGGTTATTTGTTCAACTTAATGCGATCAAAAAACATTATCACAATGTTTAGCATGTTTATGCATATTGAAGAAAAGCTGAACAATTCACACGGATCAGTACGAATGACTCTTTATTTGCAGACTCATTTCACAACTAGATGTGACAACTCGATGACATGAAATTACGGCCAGTTAAATTAAAGAGCTGTGGTGAATAATGCAAATCAATAATACAATTAATCGATCGGGGACAAAGCTTTCCCTGCGTCGAACCCGGTGTTAAACTAGTATCATCTTTCAAAATAACCAATTTTACAACACAATGTTCATAGCATACTGCTGATGTGAGATGATATATGACCATTACAAAGAATATTTCTGCTCTTTTCTGTTATGCTGCAACACCATTATAATCGTTGATTCAATCTTCGAATGGATACAATTCTGGAGTCCCAAACCTTTGTAAAGTTGAGCCTGTTTCGTGAAACGTGGTCCTACCATCCGATCGTATGTGTAATTGCTTCTCACTAGCATAAGTTAGTGGTCAAAGTTAAAGCCACCGACTTCGGGTCAGTCCGTTCAAGTCATGAGTAACAATCCAGCGTCAAAATAACTATTATCCACCTCACCAGGGCAGACGAGATTTCAGTACGCCGCCCTGCCCGCCGCGTCAAGTGTGAAGCAGGCATATTGGTAGAAAGCCTCCGCTGTCAGACGAATCCTGGATCCCGCGGAGGTCCACCTCACACCAGCGGCAGCGGAAGACATCGCCCCGCCGGGCTCCAAAACGTATGATTTCGTGACGTCGGCGCGCCAAGAATAGTGCTCTCAAGCCACCGACTCAGGCGATGGAACTGTCAAATGGCAATCGGTGAGATGCGGCTGACGGGAATGTTCCGGAAGGGGAGTCATCCGAGGGTTTCACTCCGTTCCCGCTGCCTGTCTGACAATGGGCAGGCAGCACCACGGCCTAACAATGGGCAATGGACAATGGACATAACTTTCACACGAGAATTGGGTGAGGTTAATAATTATTTCTGCATTGTGTTCTTAGAATTATTTGTGAAATAGTTCCCAGATGGCATTACCAAAGTCAATTTATGTAAATCGAGTATGATTGTATTGAATGTATGCAGATATGTCGGCACTCAGTGTGACCTGATGTATGTAGATGAACTGATAGGGTGTTGAAGATGCATAAGATCAACTACATACAATATTGCAGTCATAGTCTGTATATGACTGTATAATAAAGGCCATCGTGGTATGTGGGACCATTTAAAACTTCTAGGGACACATTTTCCGAAGCAACCATTTTAAAACTCGTGGTCCAACGCAAATGAAACTTTCCTGGAAACGTATGAGACTATCATTTGAATTTATATCGGGTTGGTGGAAACATCCCCCGAGTAACCGGGCTTTCATGCTACCGTCTTTTTGACTTCCGCACGCTCAACACACGCTCGCTATAAACACAGCTTCTTGATCTCCCATGAAAAATATTCCGCGAAAACCAAAACCGCATTTGGTAAACAGCGTAAGCGACAAACGTAATGTATATGAAGTAGCCCTTTTCTCAAGTTTTCTCAAGTAACGTGTGGGTCACATTTAACCAGGTAACATTGTGTGCAACATCTACCCAAGTACCGTGTGGGTAACGTCTACAGAGGTAACATTGTAGGTAACGTCTACACAGGAAACGGGTGTACTGGGAGTCCTGACACAAAACAGTGTCATACAATCCTCTCACTATCACAAATAAATGTTCACTTAACAAGGTCCATTTTTCATGGGCTGACATTGCATCGCGAAGCTTGAACATATTCACAGTCCTAAATTGGTGTCAGCCAATTTAGGATCATGCTTTAGGATACTGATTGTATTATACTTAATAACAGACCTGTTAATACCTGTGTAACATTACATATCATACCTATCAGCCGTTTTCACGATGGATATTTGCGCTATGAGAACAACATTTTTAAGGATATAATGTTGTCATGTTTTGGAAAAAAAGCTTCAGGATAATTTCTTACATGCGATTTATGTTCCCAGGTCTGAAGATTATCTACTATAGGTATCGAGCTACAAAACATACACAAATTATCCTTAAAAATGTTATCCTTACAGCGCTAAAATCCATTGTGAAAACGGCTAGTAATACACAAATAATATAGATAAAGGTAATTATTTCATCGCACATATCTGTTTTACTTTCTTTGTATCGACATTCTTATTATGTAAAGTCATAGATAACTGTAGTAACTGTAGATAACTGTAGTAACTGTACTACAGTTATCTATGGTAAAGTATATGTGTCCGGATATGCGTTTTGTTAAGCTTGTGTCCTTATGTCACAAATACAAAGTAAATATACAGTAAAATACATAGGGTTAAATAGCATGTGACTACAATTGTGCTTAGTGCTTTCCTTCACCCGCTGCTACAAGGGTCAACGCCAATGTGGCTAGTTCTTATACCTGTAGCCGGTATCAGGGGTGGAAAAGTTAACCCTGGCAATTTGCCAGAAACACAAGTTATCTTAATCGGTTTATGTTAACCCGAAAGCAACACAAAAGGAAATAGGGTCTTTTCTACTTAAGGTGTTTCGTTAAAGTCAAAAGTCAAGATATTATCTTACGTTAAATGTTTGGTTTAGGTAAAAGCTAAAGAAAACGCACATTGACATAAACACAATATATATTCACAAGCACGGCTTACATATACTTGAATAAATACACGTGGGAAAGGTGTAAGTGTGATTTTGAAGCCAGAACACCATGATTGCGCAACAGGAGCTTAACTCCTCTGGCTTCAGCACTCTGGCGCGACCATTTCATTGTCGGCGGCGGCCCGGGGCCACAACTGTTTCCGGCGGCTCGCGCGACCTCTGACCCCACCAGCAACCACCCTGACCACCGCCAGTAAACAACAATGGCAGCGCGCGGCTTATAGGCCGTCCGGTGCGGTGCGACTCCGCCGAAAAAATCCTCCGCAGGGAGACCGGCTCTCGGCTCAGATTGCTTTAACGCCCCGGTGCCGCCAGCCAGCGCTGATGGCGAAAACACGCGACAGTATCGCCAAACGAACCTCACCGAACGGTGATAGCCGAACGCGCCCCTGCAGCTTATAGAGCGCGCGGTGCCGGAGCTGGGAGAACTGCCTGGCTGGTGAGGCCACACGGCGAGCAGCTGGAGGAGCGCCGTCCCCAGTCCAACACCCGTGTTTACCGGGTCCGACACGCTGCCAAGGACGCCAAGTTTGGGCTGATTATCGGTTCCCAGGCCCGTCGGCTGCCCAGTTTTCAGCTGTGATGAAACGGCCCACGGACATTCAACGCCTAATGAATAGCGTCGCTTCAGCCAATTGTGCAGCTTCACAATGTCCTGAAACACTCCAAACGCAAAGCGGTCCGAAAAAAATAGAGCACTGGAACTGCATTTTCTTTTCGATATCGACATTTTGTGCTGTAAGTATAGGAATGCAGCATTTGTATATACTGAAAAAGTGAAGCAGTTTCCACGATACAATGCTAAATACAATATTTGTAGTACATTATATTAAGGTGTTAGTTTTCAACCAATTTGCGCTTTCTTCTTTGGAGTTTTTATCCAGCACAACAGATTACCTATCAAAGCACTGCGTAATCACAACATACATATATCAATATGACGTGGCACCCTTATTACTTTTTTTGTTCTCCAATAAAAGGCATAACAAGCGATCAGGTATACCAATGGCCGCGTATAAGCAGCTGCGGGATTTATGAAGGTATATGCTCGTCATATCGGTAATGTAATACCTACCTCTTCATTTGTGGAAATGCATTTGCTCAGTAGTAAGCGCATTGATCGTGCGAAATGGGATACACTGTTTAAGGTCAAGGTTTTAAGGAAAGGTTAATTTGGCAGCTTGTGTACATTTTTGACACAACATGCATTCTTGGTGAGCTTATAGCAAATGAAAGTCAAGCCATTGCAAAGTTATGATACTTACGGACCAAAGCTAACACTAAAATAGTGCTCATGACACTAAGGGACACGAAGTTGTTTGAAACATGAAGACAAATCGATAAGAATATTTCCTTATGCCCACTGACATGACATGATATTTTTAGACGTCTTGAAAACCCTCCAGCACACGAAATTTCAGTTAATAAATATCAGTCTAGCACTTGAACTCTACGGAAACCGCGCAGTTGTCTGTCTCCGACCGCATCCTGTCCGCCACCGACAGCGGCGAAATTTCGCTGCTCTGCCTCTTGGGCCTTAGCAAATGCTTTGATGTTATCGATCATTCTAAATTGCTGACGAAACTTTCGCTATACGGAGTAGACATCGCCTGGTTCTCCTCGTTCCTTCACGGTCACACCTGCATAAAGTCAGCTTAACTGACGCATCTGGAAGGAAGCACATCTCGGGAAAGCTGCCCAACAGCGTGGAAGTGTTTCAGGGGTCTGCCTTAGGACCCTCTTGTACTGCATTTTCTTTAACGACCTAAGCCTTTTCGCAGGCAAGAAGAAGAGGCAAAGGTCGTTCAATACGCTGAAGACACCCAGGTGCTCGTGTCAGGAAAAAAGTCTGCCCTTTCTGACCTCACAAGGCAGATGGAAAGTTCTCTTTCGTTGCTAGAGGTTTGGTTTCGCGCGAACAGTCTCAAAATTAGCGCTTACAAAACTCAGCTGATGGTATTTGGTAGTCGTCAAAATGTGTGCAATCTTCCAAATTTATTTGTGAAGTTCCAAGATGCAGAGCTGAGGCCCCTCCCCGGGGCAAAAAAATGGGTGTCACATTTGATAGCATTCTCCCCTGGGATTCCCATGTTTCGAGCATCTCCAGACTCTGTTTCGGTGTGCTGGTCGGCCTTGCGCACCTGCGGGGTCAGCTGCCACGACGCATGGTGTTCATTCTTGTGTCGGCCCTGGTTCTCTCTCATGTCAGATACTGTGCCTCTGTTTACGGCAACGGCACTAAGAAAAATTTGGACAGGCTTCAAAAAATTCTTAACTTCTCCGCCAAGGTCATTTTTGGTCGGAAGAAGTTCGATCACGTGTCTGACCTGATGGAGAACCTGGGCTGGCCGACGGCCGAGGGACTGGTGACTGAGTGAACCCTGAGCTTAGCACATAAAGCGTTGAGAACCAGTGAGCCACATGAGCTGGCAGACATGTTCGTCCGTGTACATGAGACGCGCAGTCGTAGAACGCGACAGGATGGCAATTTACACCTATACTCCGTACGAAATCTGAGACCGGCAAAAGGCGTTTCGCTCACCGGGCGGGAGTGGGCTTGAACCACTAACCCCGAAACGTCACAGAACTGACTCCAGTACGCTTCCAAACCATTCTGAAAAGGCATTTACCCGCACTGCTTACTGGCGAGAGATGAGCATCGACCTTAGGACAAACAAACACTGACCTTTGCGATTCTAATGTGCATATAGTATGTGTCTCCATGACGTGCGCATTTTGTTTGGGCGTGTGTGTGGGCGCGCGGGCGTTCGTGCGGAGTGTGTGTATGTGAGAGCGCCTTGAGTATGTGCGTGATAATTTGTACCCGACTCGCCCTCTCTTCACCCCTTTTATGTTTCTGACCGGGAAATGTAAAAGCCGCATGGTAGTTGCTTGAGTGGAATTTCCGGAAATACAATATACAATATATAATATTGAAATAGGTACCCACCATTTTCAGTCAGTCCGGTAGTCATGCTTCAATACATAACCGCAATTTGGGCAGTCACATGTCTCTTGGCATATATTGCAAACATAGCTGCTCAGATTAAGACGTGCGGCCATATCCCACAAGAAGGGGAGTTTATAAACCAAAAACAAAAACAACAAGACCATTAAGTTACTTAATAAGCCTTCAGCAACGTAATAAGCCCACGCCGGAAAGCACGAAAGCACAGGGCAGACTGTAAATACATATACAAGCCTCTTCATCGGCAAAGGAACAGGGGTGTGCACGTGCATTGTGCAGACGGCAGCACGACCCAGTGTTGGACTTTGTGACAACAGCAGTGTGACTCAAGCCAAACACAAAATTTCTGGCTGATCGGCCCAGCCGTTGATCAGCAATATCAAGATAACGTACTAACAACACCCCTACAAGACAAGACACCCCTGGGACGTACCATGCGCCATGCTGACCCCTCTTGGGAGACAAAACATGTAAATAACATAATTGGTTGAATGGAGCTTGTGGAGACCGCTTGTATTTATGGGATGCGGAATTCCAAAGATATAAGCTTCTGAAGAGCGTGCCAGTCGGTCGGGTCAGGTCGGCCGCACATATGTGAGAAGAATCCCACATTCATTGAGGACTAGCTAGCGCTTCGTGTTCACTCGCAATCATGACGACGACGACGGCCCAGGACATTTCTCGTCAGTGTGCATACACTATTAAAACGCTATACACTACAGGCAGAAACTAGTACTAATTAGTTCCATTACATTATGCTCAATTAATAATGCTGATGCTACATTTCCTGGGATATCAGCCTAAGAAGTAATGCCATAACACATTATGAACTACCTGCTAGCGTGCTTTTACAAACTAATGCACTGGTTTAAGGATTTTATAACAATGCCGACAGCGGCGAATCATCAACAATTATGAGTATTCCGTCAACAAAATATGCACCAGTCTCTCCTCAAAATGTAATGTGCTCACGCAATCGGTTTATTACAAGTGTTTATGCGCACACAATGCTTATGCATTATGCAACACACATATAATAAACCTAATATTTTCGACACATTAAGAGTTACCTACCATCGATCAGTGGGCCAGAGCAGGGGATTAGGCACTGCATATGGGCCTGTTCATTGGTAGGGCTCGTCGAACAGCAGTTACCATGAATTTCTAGAAGTTTTACGAGCGGCTCTCATGCCATTAAGTCTGCGGTTTGCATAGAAACGAGGCCATAATAGCCGCGAGTATTATCGGACTGTTTCAGCCCAATCTAGGTGATTAGTGACACATAGATTAAACGCATCGATCATTAATGACATACGAGAATTACGTGCAAGAACTTCTGCTCTATGTTATACTTGTTTGTCGACCAATCATAAGAGGGAGGAAAAGCATGCATTCCTTTGTAATTCAGACAGAGGGGAGGGGGTGAGAACACGAGACGTCCGAACTGACGTAGTCTTACAGATGGGCCGAAATCCGTCTTCTGCTTGCTCGAGTGCATGGGTTTCAGGTTTCAGGGATAACTCCGTTTTACTGCACCGATTATACAAATATATGCACTGATGCATTTGCCTTAAATGAACGCAGTTGTCAGGGCTTGTTAAGCTTTCGACTTAAATTCTGCCGGTGACTGAAATTGCGCGATCGGGTGGTGGTGTCAGGACCTGTGCAGTGTGCATTGCAACAAGCCTAGCTTAGCGTGGATCCTGATCTCGAAACTCCATCCAATCAAAGCATTCAGACAAAAAAATGTTTAGCTAAGCTAAAGAATATTTTCACTTAGATATGGAAGGCTAAGAGGAGATCTAATTTATTTGTTCGAACTTGTAAATGGCCAGTATTCAGGAGAATTACAGGGTTTGAGATCAATAGAGAGAATCGAGATAGAGGTCATCAGGATAAACTCATTATGAAGCAAATTGGGACTAGGCTGCAACAATCACTTTTCAGTAGAAGAGTTATCGGGCATTGGACTATACTGTTAGAAGATGTTGCTGATACAGAAAACACTTGCTTCCTTCAAAACTAGGCTAGATAGTTACTTTACAGAGAAAGGGTTAGTTCACAAATGCTTATGGGATTAGGGTACTTTTTGGCGGGTATTTTAACATTATTTAAACGTAACTGCAGGGTGGTGAATGGGTCGATGTGTAACCTCGGACCGGACTCAGACGCTATTTGTTGCACTTCTATTTATGTCTTAATGCCTTTATGCATACTTGGGTGCAGATTACATGCTAACAAGGATTTTAGTAGAATGTATGGCATGCGAGTGCAATGCGCGGAGATACACACACACACACTCACACACACACACACACAAACACACACACGCACACGCACACGCACACGCACACGCACACGCACACGCA
>JARBER010060852.1:0-11920 GCA_030265075.1 Balanus glandula | reverse complement strand
ATTCAAGACGTGAGCCCTAAATAGACCCAGTCTACTCTAGCTCACTGAATTAAACTTAAACTTAAACTTAAACTTAAGCCACTTCAGCTCACCTCCTCCGTCCTCCCTGAACACCCCCCCCCCCCCTCCTCACCCGCCACTCCACCATCTCACCTCCTCCACCTCCTTGAGCCAGCGGTCCATGCTGTCGAAGCTCCACTTGTTGGTGATGTCGTAGACGAGCAGGACGCCCTGCGTGCCACGCGAGTACGAGCGCAGGATGGTGCTGAAGCGACCCTGGCCAGACGTGTCCCACAGCTGTAGCTTCACACGCTTGCCGTCCAGCAGGATCATCGTCGTCTTGCAGTCTGCGGCGCAGAACAAGACAAGTCAGGCTTCAGCTGGGGAGCTTTGTCGATTGTTAGCTCCGGCGAACTTGACAGCGATGGAGTTGAGGAGGCTTGCAACACATGAACTGAACAGGTTCGTATCAATAACAAACATAATCACTGTGCAGAAGATATAAATATGCTAGTATCTAAATAAGGTTGGTCGGACTATCAAAAGGGCACCAGTATCTTGTTACGAGCGAGCGCTTTGCACCGCTCGCCTTTCCGAGGAATATGAGGAAAATCTGAGTATGAGCGGCCCAACACCAGCGTCAGAAAAGTGGTTCCGTGATCTAAGTTTGCGGAGCAATTTCTTTGCCAGCGGCGGAACAAATTTAAAATGTGTTTACTAGCTTTTAACGCCTGTGGTACTGTGCTTTACAACCTCAGAAGTAAAACTGTCGGAACATTGAGCTTGGATGTGCTGGCGAGACTTAATCTTAAAATAGTATATACAACGAGACGAGTCCTCTAGCCTGCCACCAGACATCGCAGGATGCGAAAGCTAGCCAGCTAGCCGCATGTTATGGAGAATCATCGGTAAATGTATTTATAATTTATGTAACCATAAATTATGTATGCTTGTTTTTGTCTGTCAATGCATTCTTATCCTGCCATTTGTTTATAATCGTCAGCGATTTGCACCTGGAGACTAAACAAAATGATTATTTGCAGTTTAAGTTTTCACGGAACAAAACTTCCCAGTTCAGAAAAATGGAGAAACATGCCACTTTTCTAGCACTGCCCAACACATCAAAGCAGAGTTCACAGATTGGCGGACGCCAAAAAACATCCACCATCCGTCACTTTGTCGGATGCCAAACCGAGTCACGGATCGAAGTCAACATATGGTAGCCTTTTGACGGATCAACCACTCGAGCTGGCATACCCGTCAGCCGATCTGGCGGATCGGCCGCGCTGTGCCGAAAGTGGCGCTTCATATGCCTATCTGGTTTTACTGCACTTCATCGCATGGACACAAGTCACAATCTTTCGACTGGTCATCCTTCATTAAAAAGGAAAGCACAAGCTATATTAGAGTGACATGGTGAAAATCATCAAAGAAAACAAGCCACTAACGGTCGCAAACACGGATCCGTCGAATCTGGCGTACGCCAAATCTCCAACATTGCTGAACATCCCGATTTGGCGGACGCTAATCGTATTCAGCCAGTGCGGAGACCGCAGCTGGTCCACAGACCCCAATTCAGACTGCCAGGGGTTCCGCCGAATGACCATCCGCCCCCCCCCCCCAAAAAAAAATTGCGCGAATGAGAACTCCGCCTAACCCAACCCAACCCGCGGCGACGCTTTTAATAAGCAAGCATCCCTGCAACCACACTATTAGTTGACAAGCGATCTTCTTTGCCGAACATTCCACCACCCCTGTTCGAGACCAGTGCTGACCCACTTGGGTGACTACCACTGTCCGTGGCACGTGTCGCGTGAGTGTTGAAAAGTGTTTTCTCGCAAATACTCAACAACAGCTGGGCCGATTTGTTTAAATTGGGTGTGTGGTTAGACACATAAGAAGCGATTTTCCTACAAGTCAGGGGTGGGATGCTTCTGCTGTCTGCACATGCGCACGTGCATACCCCTATTCCACATCTCAGGAAAGGCTGATACGATTGTGTTCAAATTTAGTATGTAATAGAGACATATCAACAGACGGTATTTTAAAAGTCAGAGGTATCAGTGCTGCTGCACAAGCACATTGCACAATGCACACCCTTTTTGTATCTCAGAAACTACTTGTCTATTGGAGTTGAAATTCACCTCACATTTCGTTCGTGCTCGCTCGTTCATGTCAACTACAGCCTTTTACTGGATAAAAGAGTAATGCCATTGTTAATAAGTCACCATCTAAAAAGTGTCAAAAATTACTCATGCCTGGTGTGATGACCTAGAAAAGAATGCACTAAACCAGCTTCATTCACAATCACATCATAGAATCAAACACCAGCTGCTGTCATCAAAGGAACAGGCAGTCCAAATTGGTCAGACACTAACCTCGATTTTGAACACTATCAAGGCGTAAAAGATAAAACTTATAATGCTAAAAAAGCAGCAGAGTGCAGACTGTTACTGACCGGGTCCTGTGAGAGAGCTGAAGGGCGAGTCTGTCGGCTCGGCGTCCAGGCGGCTCAGGATCTCGCCCTTGCCCACGTCACTGTCGCCGACCAGCAGGATCTTCAGCAGGTAGTCGTACGGCCGCTCCTGGCTGGGGCTGGACGAGGCCATCGCTAGCGCCGGGCCGCATCCCAGCCGAGGCGCGCGGCACACACACAGAGGGACACCCCGCGGCAGGCGCAGCAGGCGGCGGCAGACCGCGACACGCGCAGAGAGGCGGCTGAGGGAGGACGGCACCCAGGGGAACAATGAGGTCAGGGGAGGGGAGTCATGGCAGGAAGCTGTCATGGAAGTGCAGCGCCCGAAACGTGGTCTGTTTTCCGTTTTTTTCTGAACTGGGAAGTTTTGTTCCGTGAAGACTTTAGCTATAAAGAAAGATTTTTTAGTTGGCAGGTTGCAGTTAGAAAGATTGTTAGTTTGCAGTACTCATCTTGACTCATCATAAGGAGACAAACGTAAAATCATCTACACTTGTCTTGTTGCATAGATGATTTTACGATTATCAGCATAGGCATTGACAGCCCTAACGAAACTGCAACCCCAATGGAAGTGTAATAGGCACTATCTACACTTGCAATGTAGTACAATCATCTAAAAACATCATGAAAAACCATACCCATCAGTGACCTCTGAGATGGTACCAGTGATAATTATTTTCTTTATAATATTTATAGATGGAGGAATGTTGACTTATTCAGCAGTTCAAGTATGTCAAGTGGGATTTGCTGATGACTGCAAATCTGCTACCAAATGACAACAAAACCAATGATGGCAATAACATAACATAACATAGATAACCAGGTAAGTCAACCAGGTAAGTCAGCAAGACATCTTTTCAGAGCTTGGATTCCTAGATGAAGGTTTAAGTCCCCAAAACAAAAAATGAGCTAAGACAAAAGAAACTAAATAAACACTTTGGGTATAAGGTTGCCAGAAAGAAAGTTGAATCCAAAAAAGCAATACCAAAATTCACTGGAACAAGTTGCAAAAATAAATGGTGTCAAATAAATTACAAGCATTCAATAATTTGTTGATACCTGTGGTGCAAAAGAAGACCATCCCCTCCATTATCTAAGAAAACCTTAAAAATAGCAAATGCCAATGAATATACGAATGCTGAGCAGAGCAAACAAAGAACCAAAGATTAGTCAAGCTTCAGCATACATACATGCTAATAAGCATTGATATCACAAGTCACCAAAGTCAACACAAGTCTGTGTGAAGTGGATGCATGTGCCTCTGTTGTAATAGGCATCTGTATCCACTTGACACTGCTGCACAAAGACTGTTTCAGCTTAGATATTTAGATCCAGACTTAGATGACATGAGACTAGCATTGATCAGACAAAGTCAGTGAATGACCACACTAAGATGATGGGATCATTAACATATGCTACCCTCAGACCTGCCATGCTATCAGAATGCAAACAATGGATCAGTATAGTCTGCATTCTGACAGCATAAAGTCAGAGATTTAGATATATTCGAAGAATGTACAGTATGAGCATGATACAGAAATTAACATAATGTTCAATGCAAGAACAAATAACCAATGAAATAGCAGATTATCAAGACAACACAACACATCACCACAAGCTTCACAAAGTGGGTTAGATTTAGGTTTGAAGTATACAAACCATTATCTGCTTATCAATTTAACTATGCTTTATGGACCAGTCTGCAAAACGTGGCAGGTTTTGATAAAATCTTATTCTTGTCGGGCAGAGTTTCACAAGACATCAAATTTGGGGCTGTTTTCATTTTTGGGGCAAAAACTGCTGACCAGGGCAGGGCCCCAGAGCAGCAGCATCATTAAGAGCAGACACACACACATTTCAAATGTGACAGTCAACTGCTAGATTAAGGGCAGTTTTTGCTGTGCCCCAAATATCTTATTGATGCTCTTGCCACACTTTGCAGGCTGGTTCATGGAATGCCCCGCAATGCAACAGCAAATGCAGACAAAACAAGGCACAAATACAGGTATGTACTTACACATCAGAACATCAAGGCATGATTTGGCTTAAAGGAATCTTTTTTCAATAAATTTGGACCAGTGAGAGGATGAAAAGCCAGCAAAAGACAAACAATGTCCAACAGCTCTGATTGTAAGGTGAAGGCAATGATCCAGAACTGAAATCGCGTCTTTGTAAATATCTGCAGACCTTTTAAAGATACCAGCCAGTATTATTTTGATCAAAAGATTTTATCGTCACTCCCACTGATCATAAAATAAAAGCTGGATGCAGATATGCGAGATATTTTAGGCCCAAACACTAATCTTCTTCCTACGCCCCGAACAAAACAATGGAGATAAACGCAATCTCAATGCAAAAGCACGGTCATCAATCTGTGTGGCGCGGCGTTTACGGTGGATGGTCAGATCAAATATGGCTTCAACTTTTCTTTACAGGTTACAGGTGCCAATTTTTTCCCTCATGTACTTTTTAAGTATTCTTAAAATCATTCTTCTATAACTTTGCTAATACGAGAGACAGAAAATTTAAAATTGTAGTTTTCATCCAGTTAGGTTTTCATCCAGTTAGCTGCTTTTTTCAGCTTAATCATGATTTTGATACATACAACTATTATTTCAACTTTGTTCTTAACCCTTTACGAATGCTACCAGATTCGAAACCGATTTCACTTGGAAGTGTCTACTATTTATTTGTCCTAATCTACTGTACTTAAATTAATATTCCATATTTTCCGGCTCAGCCCTTTTAACTTGCTTGAAGAAGCTACGCCCCTGATCATGCAATCGGGTGGGGTCACTACCTACGCAACAAGGTCTGCTTAGCCCTGACCTCAAAACCCCAAAAATGCATCCGTACAAAACATTTGAATATAATTTATAAAAAGTCAAATGACAAAAATGTGTCCATCCGTGACTCATCTGATAGATACCCGGAAGCCCGCTCAGCCTCATTCTCGCTGGGCTGCTCTGGTGTTCTGTGTTACAGAATCGGAGTCGCCGGAATCGGGCCCCGGCCGTGTCACCTATTTGCGCCGTCTCTAGGGGAGGGTCGCCTTCGCACGGCGTCAGCGTCAGCGGGCGTGGTTAGACACGATCGACAGACGGCAGGGGCGGATCCCGGGGACCATCGAGGAGTGTCCTCCGAAGTCTAAACGACCGAAATGGTCAAAAAATCACCAACGCTCCCTGATCCTCGAGACAGTATTACTTAGATGAACTAGCACCAAGGTATTTATCACCACACGATATAAAACGCTTTTGAAGGACGTCCGGATTTATGACGGCTGACGCCAACTTATTGTTCGTTCGCTTCTCGACCCGTCGTTGCCTGGCAGGTCATTTGCGCCGTTGGTTTGGCGGTAATCACTAAATCGAGACTTTTGTTCGACTACCGTACCTACATTTTACTGTTAACTGGAGTAGCGCGATGCCAAGATTCGTGCTCGGGTGACGCACCACATTTCACGTAATAAGCTCTGCTTATCAGGTTTGGCGTGAGTCGTGACGTAGCCGTGACAAGTCAGAAGACCAACCGAGCATCTCAGTCATGACACTGCTCACTCTGGTGGAACACACACTGGCTTTGTCTGCCCGGTCTGAGTCAAACTGGGAACCTTCGTAGCAGCCCGGGAGTTCGACGGTTATCAAATTAGCAGCTCTTAGCTCTGCCAGAAAGGTTCGAGCCGAATAAATACAAAGATAGTAGTGTAGTAAAAACGCGGATTGCAGACTGATGACGCATACACGTCGACTAGTGGAAGCGATCCTTCCGGGGATGTAGGTAAACCTTAAATACTTATCGTTAAGCGCCCTTCGGCGGACGATAATTCGGGTAACCATCTCGTCAATCAGAAGCACTCATTTTGATATAGTACAAACATCCTTCTAGAACGACTTTGTAATTTCATAAGTCTACCTGAATAAACGACGGTTACGGTATTCGTGGTCACGCATTCGCCGGGGCGGTGTCGAAAACCACCCGTCCTAAAGTCGTCACTGTTCCGACTGGCGGCCCAACTTTCCGACGCGGGTGGGCCACAAACCGCCCACTCCCCCGACCACGGCCGCGCTGTCGACAAGACACAGCCGGATCCGGCTGGCACGGGGTTTATTTAGCAACATGGCAAAGTCGCGCTGAAAACAACAAATTGATGAATAAAAGCCAGCCCTCGCCGCGTCGACACCAGTCATTCAGTGCCACGTGACCAAATCACCGCTTCTTCTTCTTCTAAAATCGGCCCCGCACCGGGCGGGCGACGCCGTATACTGTGAACGATGATGGGGCTTTGTACAGATTGTGACTGAATGCGCACACACTCAAACGGGCCGATGGAATCCACAAAGTAATGAGAACGCAATCACATGCTCACTCGCAGGCGCGCACGCGTATTCGCACGCCACGCGCACGCTCTCACACTCACAGAAAACCAACCTCACGCGTAACCTCGCTGCATCGCGTGCCTCTTCCAACTGGCAACTCTTCCCACCCCGGAGGAGGTCGGCATCGAACAAACCACGACCACACCACCGGCGCGCGCCGCTCGCACCCGCAAACCTCCTCCACTGAGCGGCACTCCAAACCCCTTGACTATCACTAACACCCTCCCGCACCGCCCGTTATGAGACCACGACCCGCTCCTGTGCAGCGCAGTCGCCTCCCCCTCCCAGACTTATCAGCTCAGCACTGAAGACCCCTCTCCGCTCCTCACCAACAACCTCTCCACTCCGCCGCCACTCCTCGGCTGACGGATCTTCGGAGTCACCGCTCTTCATGTCCAGTTGACGCCGCAGGGATTCAGAGTTGCATCTCTTCATCGGCAGCACAGAGCTTCAGCTTCAAGTTGCATCACTCCAGCCGGCGGCACGGAGCTTGGAAGCCTTTTCTCTCCACACAGGGAGCTTTGCAGCCACCCATCTCCCCGTCTACAACTTCGCACCCTCTCCGTTCTACACAGGAAGCCTCAGAACCCCACATCTCTTCTCAGCTCAGCTCCGAAGCAGCCGTCGCCGCCGCCGCCGAGCACGTGTCTGGGAGCGACCTTTTGCAGCTCGCGGCCGCAGCCCGGCGCCGCTCAGATCTTGGTGCGCAGCTTCTTGAGCTCGGCGCGGAAGAAGGCCTCCAGGTTGGTGCCGCAGGTGGCCAGTCTCGTGCCGGGCGGGTTGAAGTACTTGCAGTTGTCGAGCACGACGATCATGTCGCCGGTGAAGTCGCAGAGGCGGCCGTAGTGGCGCGACTCCAGACGGTCCTCCATCGTCTGAAGGTCTGTCGGGCGAGACAGGGAGAGGGAGGTCAGACGGGAGGTCAGAGGTCAAGTCAGAGGTCAAGTCAGAGGTCAGGTCAGAGGTCAGGTCAGAAGTTAGGTCAGAGGTCAAGTCAGAGGTCAGGTCAGAGGTCAGGTCAGAGGTCAGATCGGAGGTCACGTGAGGTCAACAGGTGGCGTCACTTTGGGAGAGATGGGAGGTCACAGCCGCACGTGAGGTCAAAGAGAAGAGTAATACCATAGAGATGGCAGATTACAGTGAGGGCACAGCACAGGTCATAGCATCATACTCTCCCCAATATATAATATATTTATATTTAACAAAATGTGCCATACACTTCCAGTTCATATCACTCCACCAAAAGATAATTATCTAACCAATGGAATTTGGAAATAAAACGGTGCGGCAATATCAAAACCATTCACTTCTTCGCATCCGATACAAAACAATAATCATGCATCCTGCTGGACTCAAACCAGCAGCCTCTCGGTGCCGAGGCCAGCTGACGCGCTTCACAGCGACTCACCCATGGGCTCCTTGATGACCTTGTAGTAGTTGGGCACCTCGTCAGGGTCCACTGGTTCGATGAAAGGCCAGGCGTTCTTGTTGTTCTACCGAGACAGACGAGAAAGGCGTAAGATAATGGCGAGAGGGGAAGAAACAACACCCAATATGATACAACTAAAAATAGACAAAGCGATGTCATGCCACGATTATCGCATTTTAGAGGAAGATATGCAATACGCACGTTAAATGTAATATAAAGATAAGTCGCGGTCATATACCAAGCGCATATAACTTAACCCCAATAAGAGCTGGATGAAGCAGGAACTCTGCTCATGCAAGCTTTGGTCCCGGTCGTTGACCACCATCCAATGTCAATATTGTACACAGCCGAAAACGTAAGCCATTCCCATTATAACTCTGACGGAACGACACCAATCGTCGAAGCAATATAAATAATCAAAACCACTCAAACATCAAACCAATAGCACATCAAAATATTGTGTACCCACTACCCAGTTGTGTTCAGCTCTTTTCACAACATAGCCTGGATAAGACCCATCGACCCCCTCCCTTCCCTCCTACTCCCTACACCGCACAGCGTCCCCACCTTGATCTGTTTGAAGACTCGCCGCAGCTCCGCGTAGTTGGCGTCGGTGAGCGGCCGGAAGTTGGGGCCGTTGATGCGCGAGTTGGGCTCGCAGCGGGGACACACGTAGTCGTCGATGTCGTCGCCCTCCGACGGCAGGATGCCCACACAGCGTCCGTGGAACCAGTCCTCGCACGTGTCACAGCCGATGTAGAACCTGAGGGTGAACATGACAAAGTCAGTTACAGAGCGATATAGATGAGACTCCTCTAGACCGCGAAATAAACTGGGAACAGGAGACGGTTGCATTGTGTTTTTGGTCCCAAAGGTCCGAAAGATCCCCAGCTGATCATAGCCACAGCTGATGACATTATACGCCGACTTTATGACTGAAGCTATGAGCTCGCAAAAGACTTGCCTATGAATCAACATACCGAGAAAGGATAATACATCGCACTGTGCTGCCATGCGAGTTTTGACAGAAGAATGGACTGAAGGGAAAGTGACTAACTGGCGTAATCCGCCGTAAGTAATCCACTCCTGTGGTTGTTTTATTCATTGGGGTTAAGTGGCGCGACACCAAGACGTGATAGCAGCTGATCCCTTGCAGCAAATCAATTATTATTGTCTCTCTTGCAGCAAAACAAATAGCATTGATTCCCTTGCAGCAAAACAAATATCATTGGCTCTATTCCAGCAAACAAATAGTATTGGCTCCCTTGCAGAAAACAAATCGTGTTGAATTCTACCGTCAGCTGTACAGTATAAGTGCACCACACTTTCGCCGCTCACCAACTACGAGCCCAGCGTGGATTGGACAGCGCGGCCGGGTACTCACTGTGACTCGTCGTACTCCGTACGGCAGAAGCAGAAGAGCTCGCGGTTCTCCTTGGCCGACTGGCACTGCTGGCAGATGAACGCCTTCACCTTCTTGCTGTTGCGCGGCGAGATACCGACGCAGGTGCCGTGGTACCAGTTGCTGCACATGTCGCAACCCACGTAGAACCTGCGGGACAGGGGCGAACACGTTAGGACGTGGCACACAGGCTAGACGGCGGACAGTCGACACAGTGTGCCATATACTTATACAGGCACGCACAGAAATGGTCTGTCCAATTTGCTGGCGCCACTAATGCACGCAGCGGAATTCAAAACCAATATTGAGCTTCCCCACTGATATTCTATAGGGGTGAGTTACTCGTTGCTTTGAATTTCGCTAGTGTTTGTTTGTTTATTGGGGTTTAGGGGCGCGACGGAATTCCGCTAGTGCAGTAACTATCGGTTTTCGTTAGTGACTCAGCAAATTGGACAGAACACGTCCTATGCGGAACTGAGTACAGGGATACAGACATGACATCAGAGTAAAACAGTTGATGGGATGAGCGTTTTTTGCGTAACAGTATGGAAGGCTGAAGCATAATGTGAATGGTTATAAGCTCAGCTACAATCGCGGCAGCATCGGGATCCAAGCACAACTGACTTCATGGCTATGATTCGTGGGCAGGCCGGGCTATGTTCTACACCAGCCAATAACTGTGTGTTCTACCCTCGCCGGCCACCTACTTGGACGCATCATAGGGCTGTCGGCAGATGCAGTAGATCTTCTTGGCGTCTTTCGGCGACTCCTTGGCCTCCTTCTTGGCCTTCTTGGCGGGCCTCCCGGCGGCCGGGCTGGCACGCGACGTCGACGACTTCCGCTTCCGGCCGTCCTCCGACTTCCGGCGGTGTTCGTTGGACTTGCGGCCGGCCGGCGCCGCCAGCTGCCGGGAGAGGAAAGAGTCAGTCTCGGACAGTGACTGGCTCGCACGAAGATGGCGTAGTCAGCCTGCCAAAGGGAGCAAGAGAGTGCGAGAGAGGGAGCGGTCGGTCATGGCATGATGGCGGGGCCGAGTTAACTCGAACACAGGTAACATGGGTTATCTGCTCGACTGTTAGGTGTTTGGTGGGGTGGCTTTTCGTGCCTGTGTCGCGGCTGCCGACTGTAGTGATTCGGCAGAAACGGCACGTGAGGGCGGATAGCTGCGGGATGACAGTACACAGAAAGAACAGACCTACCACAATTCTGAAACAATGCAACTCCGCCCCGGTCTAGAGTAACACAAGTCTCGACGTCAGCTGCCTGTCCCCTTATCTCGACAATCAACACTACCGAAACAGTCACTGAACACCAACACCACCTGAACGACACCCACCCCCTCCTCCCTGAGTCCAGCCCCCCTCTCCCCACCACACTACTCCCCCAGTGATTGACCACCTACCCGCGGTGACGAGTCCCTCCGCTGCCGTCCCGCCTGCCGGCCCATCTCCTGCTGTCTCCGACCCGACTCCTTCTGCTCCGCCACTGCTCGTTTGTAGGCGGACAGCTGCTTCGAGATCTCCAGCTGCAGCTGGTTCTCCATCTGCAGCCGCTTGCGCAGGATCTCCTTCTTGAGCTGCTCCTTGCGCCGGCCCAGCTGCTGGAGGCGGGCCGACGGGCGGACCATCTTCCGCTCGGAGCGCGGCTTGGTGCGGCTGCCCGACTGCTGCCGCGGTCTGCCGACACGGAGAGGTCTCTCAGACACGGCCGGGTCTCTCAGAGGCGGGGAGCAGCCGGGAGGGGTTCAGAGCTGGCCGGTCAGGGCTGGGGTTGACCTAGACAGATTGTTATAGTTGAGATTCGACGACTGCATTTGTCATTCAGAGATATTCTGGACACTAGCTTATTTAACATTGACGAGGCTTGTAGACTGGGGTTTGTGCCTATGGGCACCGCAACCTAGGTGCGGTTATTAAAGCCGTAGGCATAAGTGCGACCCTTTGGTTTCCTCGCAAATTCTGGATGGACCCATGGGAGACCTTACAGGCAACGTGAACCGCCCTGGACAAGACTAAATTTAACATAACATAGCGCTGTCACAAATACCTCAAGAAGCCATAATGCTACCACCAGCAATGCTGGTGATTTTAGCGTAAAACACCACAACTCTCAGGCTACTTATCGACTATACACCACGAACAAACCCCAATCAAAGCACGTCACCCAGCCCGGCCACCCCGCTCTCGGCTGCTCACCGGTCGGTCTTGGCGCGTTTCTTGGGCGGCTGTCCGCCG
>JARBER010060741.1:0-11920 GCA_030265075.1 Balanus glandula | reverse complement strand
AGTGCTATGACGTCTGAGGTTTGCAGAGATGGTGCCGCCTGACGCCAGTCACCTAGTTTATTCTTTATGCTTTGAACGTTTTGCAATAGTATCGATATACTCTTGTTACTGCCACCAGGTGCTGTTGATGGTGGTCCAGGATTCATTTCAATATCGCCACTCAGCTTCAGCCTGTGGCTTTGGTAGGTCGCCACTGACTTGCTGTCATAGCGCACCCGCGCTCGGTGGTATCGCCCCGTCCGAACAAAATGGTAGGTCCGCAGAGACACCCGCAACGCTACTGTAGGCTGCACGTCGCGCAGAGCCGAGACCGCCAGACGGGAGACGGCTCCGGTGGAGTGCAGAGAGCCAGCGCTGCTGGTATTGAAGGGAGCGATAGGTGGCGCCATCGTCTCCCAGGTGCAGCCAGCCAGCAGCCAGAGGCACGCCGCGCCGAGGAAAAAGACCGGCAGCGGGCGGTTTCGAACCCGGTCCGTCCGTTCGCAGCGCAGCTCGTTCCTCCACCCCGCCATCCCACCGGTGGGTAGTGAGGCCTCGGTACTTCTGTCGATCCAGAGCTCCTGGGTGTCTCGGCAGTGGTCCGCCATTTTTAGGTGACGGGCACACCCTCAACCGAGACCGACTCTAAACGCCTATTGTCGGCCACGTCTACAGGCGCCATCTCTAATTTTAGCCATCTACAGTAGTACCAGCAGTGAATTTTCCTGTGACCTGTACCTAGCCTGCGCACTGCAAGGGGGTTGATTTCCGCCCCCTGAGGTTTGTCGCAGATTGAAAAAACGGCGGCGTGGAGTGCCACTGATCTATAGCACACTTGTTGGGCCACGCATTTCGAAAAAAGTTTACTCGGTTCATCTCATGTCAGGTCACTAGACCAGGTCATCACCCCACCATACAAAAAAAATCACAGTTGTGCCAAATGTAATAAAGTTGTAAAAATAAACAAGAGTTCATATTTCGTCCTCGTCTTCGTCTTCATCTTCACCGCACTCACAGAAGAAGCAAAAAGTTCACGCTCGTCATATTGGCTTACACATTCACACACACCCGATATCAGTTCACACACGTTCGCGTCGTTCAGCTCCCGTTTCAGACTCCTTCCGCACAGTCTAGTTCTCACACCCGCGTCTCTCAGCTGCTCGTTCCAGTCTTCCCCCTCCCGCGACGGCGGCGGCCCGCTGGCCGGCGCGGCCCGGTGACGTTGATGACGTCACATAACATGACGAGCACACGTGACCAATCGTGCCGTTGATACCAAATAAGACGATGGAGGATCACGGCCGCGTCGTAACAAACTTTGTTACAGAAAGCCAAAGCTTCTCACCGATTAGTTAGAAGCTTACAAGATGTCACAAAGGCATAAATACTTACAAGATGTGTTTCTCTAAAATGGATAAAGTTGACCTAAGGGCTGATCACGACCTTCGTGACTTCCCCATTGTAGGTGAGCCAACGTGTAAATACTCAAATGCTTTCTTTTTCAAGGATGTTTATGCTAAAAAAAATAGTTTTGCCTAAAAACAACATTTTGACCTTTAATAACCTCTAAAATAAAGTAAAGTGTTTAGTTTTAGTGTAAAGTTTAGGTTGCATCACAACTTTGACAATACAGTGGCATGCATGAGTGATTCAAACATCTGTTGTGACTTTTTCCTTGTTTTAACAATACATTGGTGATTGCGTAAGCTGTTATTATTGCTAATGTTCCGGGTGGATTTGGCTAGTCGGAACACATTTCACTAATGGCTCGTGCAGGAGCAAAAGATACTGGTTTGTTGAAAACTCAGCATTTGAAGAAAACTTTTAGGGGAGATAGCAGCAGCTTGAAGCATATTCCTGGCCCTAGATGGCACTACTAGTAAACGCCTGTAGTTAGGCTGTACCGCATAGCTTGAAGCATATTCCTGTCCCTAGATGGCACTAATAGTAAACGCCTGTAGTTATGCTGTACCGCATAGCTTGAAGCATATCCCTGACCCTAGATGGTAAACGCCTGTAGTTATGCTGTACCGCATAGCTTGAAGCAAATATCCATGTCCCTAGATGGCACTACTAGTAAACGCCTGTAGTTATGCTGTACCGCATAGCTTGAAGCACACCTGATAAGTACTTACCGTCCCTACTGATAGCACTATCAGTGGACGTCTTGAGCATATGCTGTACAGAGGGTACTAGGTATGGCTTGTAGCATATTCCTTTCGCAAGGTTGTGCCGGTGGGCCGGTGGCACTAGAAGTATACGATGAACCATATGACTTGAATACCCACGATATGTATTCATTGATCAAAGTAATTGTTAGCTGCCTCAACATATTGTTCCCACGCAGAATTCGTGCGCAAACGATTCTAACCCCTAGTTCTCGAAACGTTACCGTCAAGACCTGTGTGGAGCAGGCAAACCATCGCCCGTGTTTCTGCATTAGAAGGGGCGCAGCTCGACTCGGACTTCAACAACTGAAAACCGTGGAAATCACGGTCTCTTCTACGGTGCAATGCAAATGTACCACTAATTTAAATGCACCATTAATTTTAACGGCGATTTTACGTAGCCATAAATTACGTCAGTGAAACTTTTCAATATCATGGCAGCATTACATTCATTGTTGGCCCCTTACTTTGCAGTGGCCTTATTTTCGTTGCAGATCCAAGCTTCCTGTTATCTGTAAAACAATGAATAAACTCGCCGCTGATACCAGTGACGAGGGATATCATAATTATATTCGATTCTTCTGCGTGCAGAACCGACAGCACAGACAGACATGCCGATGCCGAAGACGTAAGGCGGTACATTTCCACAGTCACTGCACTGTTGTACATAGGTGGAGCCAGCAGGAGTAGGTGACACGATGGCTTAGTGCGCGCTGAACTGGAGGGCGTTAAAGCAAACTTGTGGGTGTTGTTGAGTTTCTGCCTATATTTTTGTACGAAAATTCTGCACCATGTCAGCCTAGTCGCTAAAAGCGGCTGGCGTCATAAAGTGGATGCTGGAAGCGAAGTCTGCAATGATAATCAAATAACTACACTTCATTCGGTAGCTCCATACCGCCACTATATATCACTACGCAGCTCAACGCAACGCAATACGCACGCAACGCAACTCTACATCTCCACATACCGCAACATTCAAGCTGTCTCTTCTTACCTGTAAGAAGCGGTTATTATTATTTTTGTCAGATTCGCCAACATTCCTTACTTTTAATTATTTGTTGTGAAAAACGCGTCACATTTTTGCGATATGAAAGCCCGCTGTCTATAATTAACTTATAGTGCAGTGCTCCGTGTTAGTAATACCAGTTTTACTATCAATGTCTTAACATGTTTCAAGAACTAGCGAATCATATCAGCTAATTAATAACACCAAACTGAGACTTAATGTCTTCAAATTTAACCGTGTTTGTTGGGAGGTGTAGAAGTATTCTAAATTTCCTGAACAGTTTTGCCGCAAGAGAATATATGCTTACTTGTACTGCCAATTTCGCCACCCCTTACAAACAAATACATGGCGCCGCCCTTCAATGTCTCAAACCACCAATCGCGAGCCAGTGGCCACCGTTTCGTCCAACTTCCCTCCCCTGCTGCCCTCCCCCCCCCCCCCGCTCCGTACCACACCAGACAGACCCTTTCCGTGCTCGGGGTTGGATGGGACTGTCGGCAGCATCTTATAACCATCATAACACACAACACACTTGCTTGCTGTTACATATATTCATTATTTCAGGTAATTATTGAGTATCTAACCCAGTACAGTTATGGTTGGGTGATACTATTTCCTTTGGTGATCCACACACACACATTTTGCTGGCCAATAGCATTCAGATACAAAACCATAAATGTCATGATTACACCACTACCAAAAGTCATGCACGGGAATCACAGGTCAATTGCATAACATTCACAGCATAAGAGCAGCCCACTGACACATACATATTGGTCCACATATCTCCTGGTATATCAAAGCAATGGACATTATAATTCATAACATGAGGTATAACGGATATAAGCTCCCGCACCAATGGAGAAGCTGGTACCGTCCAAGTTGTCTCGTCCACGTCGCTGACACCCACCTCCTATGTGCCCGCGCTCCGCGCACAATAGCAGAGGCGAAAATAGACGAGACCGTGTTTCAGTGCTATGCTACCAGGCAACGCTTCAATCGTCAAAAAGAGCGACCCACATCAGGCTACACATCATCGCAAATAGCACCACCCGTGAACCGTGGACCTCCCCCTTAATTGCGACGTTCCTCAAGACCCCCCCCTCTCCCCCTCACCTAGTACGGCTTGGGGTACTTTGGATCCTGACACGTGCACCAGGGCAGTGTGCAGCACGGCTGCAGGCTCGGCCTCCACAGGAACCTGGCCCAGGAGAGCTGGTCGGGCACGGGCTCCACGCCAGCCGCGTGCTCCGTCTGGGCGCGCCGGCACCGGCTGAGCACGCGCTCGTACTCGGCTGAGCCGGCCGGCAGGGGGTGACGCTCCGACACGTCCTGCTGGATGTTGTAGACGAGCGGCTCGGCCAGTCGGCGCGCGTGCGGGCAGAGGCAGGCGAACTGGCACCGCTCCGTGCCAGGCAGCCAGTCCGGCAGGAAGAAGTGCACCTTCCACGTGGTGTTGGCGTTCTCATTCCACCGCATGGCGTGCACGACGTTGCTGCAGTAGTGGTAGAGGAACGGGTGCGGCGAGCGGTCCGTCTCCCCGGTCAGCAGCGGAGTCAGGTCCCGACCGTCCAGCGTCCGCTCCCCCACCGCCGTCCCCTGCAACAGCCGTCCGTACAGTCAGCACCGCCGGCCACTGACGTCCCCTGCCCATACCCGTCCCCTGCCGCCCGTACAGTCAGCACCGCCGGCCGGGTCCCGCTGCCTGCTGACGTCACCTGAACCAGTGTCAGAAAAGTGGCCCTCCTCTCCGTTTTTCTGATCTTTGAAGTAGTGCTCCATGAAAAGTTTGACTGTAATGATTTGTAATGATTTATTTTCATCTGCAGGTGCAAATGGCTGACAATAAAAGTATGGTAGAAAAGAGAAAACATATTATAATGTGAACATAAATTATGCATTAAATTAACAATGGCAATGCAGAGGCAGAGCATTGTGATAGCAGTGGCTATGCACCATTTGGTGGACGGCTGGAGGAGTTGTCTGTTGAGTATGGATAATGTATGACTTAGTCATACCACTACATCCAAGCGGGATGTTCTATCAGTTCTGATGGTATTAACCAAAAGGCCAAAAAGATCGAAGCGCAAAGTTACGGAAATCACATGCTGGCTGTTCGTTATCTTAGTTGAATAATTGTTTTGAAAGATATGGATGTCTTTGTGATAAGGTGTTCACAATATTTTTCAGTGAACTTCTAGGCACAGTATGCCTTAGTATCCCAAACGTTATTTGTGACATCAATTGCAGGGATCAAAGCAGACTAGACTTGAACTTGCGTCTTGTGATGAACAAATATATTTTCTTTGGTTTTTGAACCTGTTTGATTCGTGTTCTCTAAAAGCAGAGTAAAACCTGGTTTAACAAAATATTCATTTGTAAAGAGGACTTCAGCCTACATGCAGAATAGCATTGACAAGGCATATCTCTAAGTCATCTTTGATGACCGAGATTCATCGAGCTACCGCAGATCAGCCGGGCTCACCCCGGCTGATCAATGAAAGGAGAACAATTGAGAAAACATACAAACTGATGAATAGAGTGGCGAGGCTGTGACTGCCCGCTGCCGCCCCCGCCCCCGCCACAGCCACCGCCTCTGCCGCCGCGCCCACACTCGGACGACCAGCAGCCGCAGCAGCAGCAGCAGCTTCTTTAACGTCCCGCCACCTATCGGCCGCGTCTCGAAGCCAAAGTTGCCGCCTGGCCGCTGCACGGCGCTGTGCGTCAGGCGACCAGCCTCACCGTTATCCTTGTTCAATACGCTTAGTGCATATAATGCGATTGCTCCGCCTCGCCTGGACTGATGAGTGTGATACAGGAGCGGCGCGGGACCAGCACTCCTGGGCAGCAGCCGCCTGCTGGCTGCCGTGCTATCAGGACGAGAACTAGAATGTATTTACCCATCGAAGGCCGCTGATGTGCTGACAATGACGGTAAGTCGGTTATTTTGGTGCGTGACTTAAAGACATAAAGACATAAACGAAAAGAGCAATAAAGAGCCTCTAGGGCCCATCCGAGGTTACAAATCCCATCCCCACCAAACAGAGACGCTCAAAATTGCAATACTTGCTTACTAGTATCCTAATCCCACGAATATGTATGAGATAATCCTTTCCCTGTAAAATATTGATCTAGTCTAGTTTTGGAGGAAGCAAGTGAAGCTGCACTAGCCACATCGCCTGGCAGTTTATTCCAATGACTTATAACTCTTCTACTGAAAGAAACTGACGCAATCTAATCCTACTTTGCTTCATAATGAGTTTGTGGTGATGGCATCTGCCTCGAGTTTCTCTATTGATCTCAAACATACCCTCTAAATAGCCTGAACACTGACCACTTACAAACTTGAGCACTTCAATCAGAGCTCCTCTAAGTCTTCTATCTCGTAGTAAAAACATGTTCAATTTCCTTAATATATTTTCATAAGGCAAACCTACAAGGCAATTGTTCCTTTGTGTTGCCTTTTTTCTAACAGCCAACAATCTGTCTCATATGCTGCAGCCCACGCCTGAACACAGTACTCAAAATGGGGTCTAACGTACGCACAGTACAGTTTAGTCATTACCTCTTCACTCTTATACAAACATTTTTGTTAATAGCACCAAACATTATAAATGCCTTTTTTCTAGTTTCTAAGACCTGGCCTGACGCTGATAGTCTACTAACTATCATGATACCTAAATCTTTCCTTTTCGATCTGCTGCAGTTTCTGTCCACCCATTTCATATTCAAGTCTACTGCGAACTCTTCCAGCGTGCATAATCTTACATTCACTCAAATTGATCTGCCATGCTTCAGATCACTCAACAAGCTTTTCAGAATCTGCTTGATACATTTCCTGGTCGTGATTTCCTCTAACAGTCTTGATAATTTTTAGATCATCTGGAGTGTTTTTTACTTGTGTGATGATCATGATTTTGGTCGGGTGTTCCAGCGGCACTGTAGTGACTGTGTGTATGGGTGATTCTGGACCGCGTCTGGACCCGCTTAGTAGGGTATCAGACAGCGTTCAATCGACGTCACAGCCTGTACCGCTCAGTGAGCACGTTTGACCGTAAGTGTCTTTTGAGTTCGCGTTTTGCCGCTGTTTCAAATGCATTATATTTGTATAAAAGGACCATGGAATTAATGGAATATATACTAATATTTTTGTAAAGAAACAAAAAAAAGGCCAAAGGCGTCAAAGGCTGGTAAACGCATCAAATAATTTGTACCGTCGATGGCGAAAAAAAATTATTTGCAAACTTAGATCGTGAAGCCACCTTTCTGACACTGCCTGCAACAGCCACCCGTGCGATCAGCACCCCAGTTGCAGGAAGTATCGGCGGGCCATATTTGCGCCGCTGTTAGAGGGACTATCCAACACTAACTTTAAGTTTGAGTTAAGAAAGCCATTTTGCGTGCTGGGCTCTGAAAATAAGTATAGCATCAGTTAAAAAAAAACACAATGGTCTAATGAAAAAGATAGTTAGTTTAAATTTTACATCTGTCAAAAATAAGCCCCTTGTGTATTAGTATTAGGGCTTAGTGACTGATAACGTATTCTGTTAAGCATATTTGTATCGTAGTCTACTTGGGCAGCAATATTGGTAGTTGGCAGCACTTAGCAGAAATAATGTTTTCTCCACCACCCAAAATCCCTCGGTTCTTCTTTGCTATGACGTCACCAGACCAGATAATATAACTTGTAAATAACTTGTAAGAAACGTAAGAGCTTGAGTTATTTGTAAAAAAAAACAAATGTGATAATCGTGATCAGCAGCATTCACCTCATATTTTGGCATACATTAGACATACATTTTACAACTTTCATAAAGGTGGAATGTCCCTTTAAGCTACGGATTATCGGGATTATGCACGAAGCAGCTGCCCCGAGATTCGAGCCAGGGACCTCTCACACAGCAAGCGAGCATGTTAACGACGAGCCAATCCATATTATGGATTATGGAACGTATTGCTACATTAGTTACATTGAAGGATCATGAAACTAAACTTAAAAAATTTGAGCGTTTTCTCGGGCTATATTATCTCCACGTTGCTTCCCTGTGCACGGAATTCAAAACATTTCGAAAGCAACGACCAATTTATCCTTTCCGTCTTCCTCATGGAAGGAAAGGATAAAGGAAATAGCTCCCGGGCCCCTGCTTTTCCGTCGTGCCCTCACCTTGACATCGATGCCTGCCACGCTGAGCACGGTCGGGAAGAGGTCCATGAGCGAGACGGGCGCGTGGACGGTGGAGCCGGGCCGGACGAGCGGCGGGTACCGCAGCAGGGTCGGCACGCGCACCCCGCCCTCCATCCCTCCCATCAGCTTACCGCCTCTGAGCGGCCCGTTGTAGCCGCCCTGGACGTCGCCGGCGGCGCCCCGCTCCTCCAGGTGGCCGCCGTTGTCGGAGGTGAGGTAGACTAGGGTATTGTCGGCCAGGCCGAGCCGACGCAGCTCCGCCAGCAGCTCGCCCACCGCCCAGTCCAGCTCCATCACACTGTCGCCGTACAGACCGTGCCGAGACTTGCCGCGGAACTCCGGAACAGTCGCCAAGTACGTGTGCACCTTACTGAAGGCATGCATGTGGAAGAAGGGTTGTTTCTGCTGTTTGAACTCGGCCAGCTTGCTCTTGGTCTCGGCGACAAACCTCTGAGTGAGACCCACGAGTCTGATGGGCTGCTCCACCACCTGCCGGGGAGGACCGAGCTGGAGGTCAGCTGGAGGTCAGCTGGAGGTCAGCTGGAGGTCAGCTGGAGGTCAGCAGGAGGTCAGCGGGAGGTCAGCTGGAGGTCAGCGGGAGGTCAGCGGGAGGTCAGCTGAAGGTCAGCTGGAGGTCAGCTGGAGGTCAGTGGGAGGTCAGCGGGAGGTCAGCTGGAGGTCAGCTGGAGGTCAGCGGGAGGTCAGTGGGAGGTCAGCTGAAGGTCAGCTGGAGGTCAGCTGGAGGTCAGCGGGAGGTCAGCTGGAAGTCAGCGGGAGGTCAGCTGGAGGTCAGTGGGAGGTCAGCTGGAGGTCAGTGGGAGGTCAGCTGAAGGTCAGCGGGAGGTCAGCTGGAGGTCAGCGGGAGGTCAGCTGGAGGTCAGCTGGAGGTCAGCTGGAGGTCAGCTGGAGGTCAGCGGGAGGTCAGCGGGAGGTCAGCTGGAGGTCAGCTGGAGGTCAGCCGGAGGTCAGCTGAAAGTCAGCTGGAGGTCAGCCGGAGGTCAGCGGCGCGCGGTAGTCCTAAGGACGGGATTAGACACTGGACAGTGGACACGGCTGGGTAGGGTGTCCTGGGAATGCTGACGGGAATGATGACGAGACTGAGGAAGGGCTGAGGACGGGACTGAGGACGGGACTGAGGACAGGACTGAGGACAGGACTGAGGACGGGACTGAGGACGGGACTGAGGACGGGACTGAGGTCGGGACTGAGGACGGGACTGAGGACGGAACTGAGGACGGGACTGAGGACGGGACTGAGGTCGGGACTGAGGACGGGACTGAGGACGGGACTGAGGACGGGACTGAGGACGGGACTGAGGACAGGACTGAGGACGGGACTGAGGACGGGACTGAGGACGGGACTGAGGACGGGACTGATGACGGGACTGATGACGGGACTGAGGACGGGACTGAGGACAGGACTGAGGACGGGACTGAGGACGGGACTGAGGACAGGACTGAGGACAGGACTGAGGACGGGACTGAGGACGGGATTGAGGACAGGACTGAGGACGGGACTGAGGACGGGACTGAGGACGGGACGGAGGACAGGACTGAGGACGGGACTGATAAACAAAACACAGCAAATTATGCTACATATGACGTTTATATTGCCCAAAACAATAAGACACTTGTAATCCGAAAATTCGAACTAATTGTGCTTTGTATCCCCTTAATATGACTCCGATTTTCGTTTTTGTTATTTGCCTTCTTATATATTGCATGAAAGTCAGTTAGTAAAATGACCACAATGGCTCTAAAAAACTCCCAAAACTTCTGCTTTGGCCTTTTGACCCCCTATTTAAAAAAAACGTAAATTTCAGGGTCTAAATAAAAAAGATCTCGTCATAGCGAATCGACTGGTTTTGTCCCATCGATATACGACAAGCGGTTTTCGAGACCTGGGGAATAAAATTTCCCCTCCTCCTTCCCCCCCCCCCCCGCAGGTTAACACAATTCCGTCCACCAGCAGGGAATGGTGTTAAACGTCACCCCATCTGCATCTCAGCTCAGTGGCACATTCCGGTCCTCCAACTCCAGCCAGCGCACCGTCCGTCGCTCCTACCTCTCCGTTCTGCATGATCATCGAGTTGAAGATCTTGTTGCAGCTGATGAAGAGCAGCAGCAGCGTGACGGTGACGGCCGTCAGCAGAGCGAGCCAGAACAGCAGGCGGGAGCGACCGCGCAGCAGCACCGCCGCCAGACACGCGCCGGACAGCAGCGCGTAGCAGTAGCGGAAGAAGTCGGGGTGCTGCGCCGACACCACCGACTCGCCGTCGTCGCCGAAATCCCTGAAAAGTCGCCAGAGGCAGTGTCGCCCCCGAGGTTTCTGATACAGGTACAGGGTTTTGTTTTTAATTTGCCTATTTGGAGTATATATAATGGATTAAATTGACATATTTTGCATCATCTAGTCGAGTACAGCAGGAGAGTTGATTATATAGTATTTTTTAAGGTATCTTGCTACGTAAATGTTGCCGACAAATAGCTCAAAATGTGTAAATGCAAACAATGCGATGCAAAGTATGTTGATTACAGCGGTAATCGAGATACTTCGCATCGAAATATTTGCATTAACATCATTTTGAGTAATTGCAAGGAAGTTTTAGAGACTTTCAATCAGGATGTCAAATTCAGTTTTACTTGATTTTACGGCAAAAAAATCGTAGGTAAGGATGAACCGAAGATGAATATAGCTGCACGTGAATTCGGACCTTATCTTCACATTCATATGTGTTTATTCTCGCAAGATACATTTGTCACACAATCAGCAGTCAAACTTAGTCTGTCCACTTGAGGTACCGCTACCGCTTTCTTTTCACAAAAGCAGCAGGACAATTGGATAATCTTCGAATATAGTGCAATGGTGCATTGATAAACTTCCTGGAGATACGGAGGCAGTTCTGTCATTAATTTAAACTAAATCCCAGAAAACGTTCCCTCCGTGCCGCCAGACAGTTTATCACTCCACCATGTCTTGCGGGTGAAGAATCCATCGTACTCACTTGATGTTGGTCATGGGCATGCCATACCAGTACTGGAAACCGTGTGCCATGGGGGTGTGGCAGTTGTCGCCGTACTTCTCACAACTGACGCCCAGGTGCCACTTCCCCACGTACGACGTGTTGTACCCCTGCTCCAACAGCACCTTTGCGAGTGTGACCTCTGTCTGCGGGAGGCCGCCGCTCTGCGCCGTGAACAGGATCACCTCCCTGCCGATGGTGCTGCCGGCCATGCCCTGGCGGACCGGGTAGCGCGCGGTGAGGAACGCCGCGCGAGACGGCGTGCAGGTGGCGGCCGCAGCCAGGGCCTGGCTGAACAGCGCGCCGTCCCGGGCCAGACTGTCTATGTTTGGTGTCTTCAGTGTGGTATTGCCATAGCATCCCAGATCACCATATCCCAAGTCATCCTGTTCCGAGGGGTATGGGGGCCGGTCGACTAGGCGCTGAGAGGTTTAACCTCTCAGCGCTGAGAGGTTAAAATTTTTAAAATTTTAAAATGTTTTTAAAAAAATCTTAAGCAGATATAAGAAAAAAACGACGACATTTGACAACAACGACGACCCCTTCGATTTGGCTTAAAA
>JARBER010060630.1:0-11920 GCA_030265075.1 Balanus glandula | reverse complement strand
AGTTTCTCCCATTTCCATCCCATTTCCATTCCCATGGGAATTCCCATGGGAATTTCCATTCCATGAAGGGCTCTACCGTGTACCGGTCGCTCCTGGCGTTGCAGTCTCCAAAGCTGCGCGGCACAGCATCACCTGCGATTAGGCGTTTTGTAATGCGCGGCATAGCATCGCCTGGGATCAGGTGTTTTGTGCTGCGCCGCACAGCGTCGCCTGCGATTAGGCGTTTTGTGCTGCGCGTCACAGCATCAACGCTCTCGTGAACAGAAAGCCGATGTTTTTAGCCATTACGGTGTAGCACTGCTCGATGTTTATTCGTGGCAGCAGAGCGAACCGATGATAGAGTTATATATACGAGTCCTTCAGAGTATTACTGTCGATCTTAGGACCTACCGGTGTACACTACTGTCCCGGGTCTCAACGATTTTCTGCTGGGCACAAGGCTATCTAACGGGTGAGTACTTGAAATCGGGACGAAACTTAAAACATTATATATCCTTCAAAAACGTGACACACGAGAACACAAGGTATCATTCAAACGCTGGAACTTTGGAGCATCACTGCCACTCAGTGAATAGCCTACAGGAGGCCCTTTTTCTCGATAGCCGAGAAAAAGTTGTCGACTGAAAATGTTTTTGTTGAACTGGACGTCATATGGGACGCGAATTGACGGACCATGAGCCTATTCAAAGTCTTTGATTCTGAATTTTAGTAAACAAAACCCTTTCACAGATGTATGATTCATATTCTACATCACCAAAAGTAGAATTTAAGGACAAGGTCAAGGTCAGGTCACATGAGGTCAGCATTTTGAAAATATCAAAGAAGCTCATGCGACACATGTTTTATGAGCACTTTTACTCGTAGAATTCGGTACAAGTAGGTACTCATTTTTACATTCTTACCCCATAAATGACCCTTAGGCGAAATTCAGGTCAAAGTAGGGTAATTTGAGGTCAAATTTTGAAATAAGCTAATTCAATGTAAGATAGATGTTTCTAGACTGTTCTTGCCTCACAAGAACACTACTGGCATCTATTTATTCGTATCTTTTCAAAAAAGCAAAAAATGTGACTATCAAAAATGACGTCATCAGCCACTTGCACTCAAGGAGCTATAACTCAGTCAAAAACAGAGATGTTGCTTTGAAATTTGGTTTGTGTATTTTCCATGCGTAGTTCTCTCACATATGTTCCGTTTTTTTTTCAAAGCTTGAGAACAAAATGTTTTTTTTGAAAACTTCATAAAAAAGTTTAACATTTTTAGGGCTAAAAATATCACAACTTTATCTTATTAAAAATTTAATTAAATTTAACAACATTTAATTAACCTTTATTGTAGACAATCTAGTTACCTATCTTTTGGCGTTTTTGATTTGTAAATTGCGCTTACACACGATTTTTCTATGATTTTTCAAACATTTGTTTTTTCATCATAAGTGGCATGACATGACGTCATCAAAGCGCCATTTCTTCAAAAGTTCTCAATCAATGCTGTCAAAATTTTCTCACAAGGCGTGAAATTGGTGCAGAATAAGGTATAGTAAGTTTAAATATGATATTTGTGACGGCTTTTGAGTTATCGACAAAATCCGGGAGGGGGGTGAAATTTACCTGCGCCTCGCGGGTTAGGAACGTTGTTCATTCTTTTGCTAAAAGAACACTTCAATTTGAATACCATCTTTGGAGACGAGTCCGTGCTCATTTTTGGAATTCGTCACAAAAACGATCAATTTGCAAGCGTTTGCAAAATGCGTCATGTTTTTTTTAACCTTTTGTCGGATTGACACGATAATTTTAACGGAAAAATATTCACTTGATATGTGTAATAAGTTTCATATTTCTATATAACTACCGTAACAAAATGAATAGCCTCGTAAATCGACGCGTTTTTGGGTCACTGGGTAGTGGGTAAAGGAGCTTCGATTTGTTGCCCCCCACCCAAAAACATAATCCGCCGCCGCTGAATCCAAATGCTTTTTATTAAATCAGTTGCATATATATAAGCTTTCTATTCAAAAATCGAATCCGGAATTAAAATCGAGGCAAATAGGACTTCCGCCACTAACGGCTCTGACACTTTTTTACCATTGACCTCTACGGGCAAGAAGTGCCAGATAAGCGGATCCGCCAGTGCGTGGACGTCCCATTTCCCTCAATGTGAATTCTGCATACGCTCTCTAAGCAAAACGGGCGAAAACCACATAGAAGATGCGCCTTATTCGAAACACAGCAATACTGCCAAATTTATACCGTCCTATTTGATGTCGTTTTATAGATTATGTAAGCTTCTGAGACCAAAACACCAAATTAAACTTAGTTATAAATGACATTTTTACATCCATTGATAACAAAATTTCTTAATAAAACGATCTGGAATGCAAAATAATACGCATTCCCTAAGGTCCGTTTTGTTCTGTTACCCATTGCCCCTGCACAATCTACCATAGTCTGACGTAACACCGCAGATATGGCAGCAAAAGGGGAGAACCATTACGGCTATGAAGGTGACACCCCCTGCGTCTGTCCATCCGCCGCCTCGCGGTCGAGATGCTCTTAAACCCGACAAGCAGTCACAGGGCGAGCCCCAATACTTGTATCCTCTCTTCGGCCAACCGTAGATCGACCAGCCGTCTCGCGGTTGTCTGGCGAAGCGGCTCCTCCGGCGTGCCGTGCCCCGCCAACCGGGCTGCGGTTACCGTCTCCTGTTCTTTCGGTCGTCCTGTTCGACACATCTATGACAGGATGCGAGTTGTTCTGCTTGTTGGCTAATGATCTTTCTTCTTCATAGCTGTGACCTTTTGTGATAGCCACCTTCTTGAACTTCTGTGAGTCTCTTGTTACCACCTTATCTCCTCGTTCTGCTACTATCTGTGTTCCGATCACCTTCTTAACTTTGTAGTGTCTCGGGTCGTACTTTGGCTTCGTCTTGTCGGCGTGCTGTAGTAGCAGAACATCATCTCCTACTCCTATCTTGTGAGGCGTCACGTTTCTTGCACGGTCTTTCCACGACTTCTGACGTTGCTTTGCTTGAGCCTCTGCGTGCTGCATCGCCTGTTCTTTGCTTGAGAGTGATGCTGGCCTTACATAGGTACTCTGGTAGCCTTGTCCTGTATGGCCTGTTGAACAGAACTTCAGCAGGAGCTTGCTGTGTAGTACAGTGGGGAGTAGCTCTGTACTGCCTCAACATGCGATACAGCTCCTGCTTTGGGTTTCTTCTTTCTGTATGAGCTGTACACCATGTTTTCTTCAGCACTTTCATGAACGCTTCAGCTAATCCGTTGGCTTCGGGATCTTCTGGTGACACCACTCGATGTGTAACTCCCAGCCACTTCATGTACTGCTTGAACTGATACCCATTGAACGGTGGCCCACCATCGGTCTTGATGACTTCAGGTACCCCATGAGTCGCAAAGATCTTGTCTAGATGTGGAATCACCGCCTTGCTGCTCGTTCCGGAACAGGTCTCCACCTCCGGGTATCTGCTGTACTCATCTATCACCACCAGCAGATGTTCTCCTGTTGGAAGAGGACCCCAGAAGTCAGCAGCCACCCGTTGCCAGGCACGTTTTGGCAGCTGGGTAGGTTTCAGAGGATCTCTGGTCGGCGTGTAGGTTGCAGCTTGACATGCCAGACAGCCACTAACCTTGTCTTCCACCATCTTGTCCATCAAAGGAAACCAACACTTCGATCTCAGCGCCCTTTTCGTCTTGTCTGTACCTTGGTGCCCTTCATGTGCGATGTCTACTACACGCTGCCTCAGTGTTGGCGCACCTTGCATGGGAGCTGCATCAGGTATGTACAGCCGCTCGCCACGCAGTAGAACACCTTCCGCATATGTCATTTCTTGTAGTATGTGTTTGAAACCTCTCATCTCTGGTTCGTTGCTAACGTACCCTTTCTGTAGACCTTTGATGATCTTCATGCATGTTGGGTCGTTCCTGGTAGCGTCTTGTACCATTTGCAGTGTAACTGCGTCAGGCAGATCATCTTCGATGATGTTGTTGATGCAGATCTCATCTTCAGTGTCCATGATCATGCGCTCTTGCTCTTCCCTAGTGAAGTTTGACAGGGGCCTTGGGTGTCTGGACGCATAGTCACATGGGTTTTCTTTGCCGACCATGTACTTCATCCTGAACTGGAAGTCTTGAGTTCTGAGCTTGTGTCTTTCCACCCGAGCGTTTCCTCTCTTCTGTCCATTGTACACTGGTAGTAGAGGCTTGTGGTCTGTGTAGCTTTCAAAGATGATGCCCAACAAGTATTTCCTGTGCACTTGCATGCCCCACGCTTGAGCTAGCGACTCTTTTTCGAATTGTGAGTACCTTTGTTCACACTTGGTGAGCGCTCTACTTGCATGATCCACCGGAACCCATTCTCCACTTGGAACTTCTTGAAACAAGCTGGCTGCTATCCTATCCGGACCAGCATCAGTCACCAGTTTCGTCGGCAACTTTGGGTCGAACGGTCTCAGAGAGTCTTCGCGTGTCATAGCCTCCAGGATCTCTTGATATGCTCTTTCACAGTCATCACTCCAGATAAATCTCGCTCCTTTGCACGTCAGCTGTCGCAGTGGCCACGTAACCTGCGCGTACGCGTGCTTCGTACCGAACATGAACTTGGCATTATATTGACATGCCTGAAGAAAGCTCTTCACGTCATCTGTGCTCTCCGGCCTGCCTGCTTGCTTGATAGCTTGTACCTTTTTCTGGTCAGCTGACATGCCTGATGCTGTGAACGTCCACCCAAACCAGGTGATCTCGGTCTTGCCGAAGTTGCACTTCTCTTTGCGAAGTGTCAGTCCTTTCTCCTTCAGTCTCCGAAGACACGCCTCCAGATTTCTCGCGTGCTCCTCTGACGTCTTTCCCCACACTAGAATATTATCATGGATGGACATGCAGCCTTCGATACCTGCCAGTGCTTCACTGATCCGAGCGTGGAAGATATCCGAAGCTGGGGCCGCGCCGAAGAACAACACCTTGAAGCGGTGAAGTCCTTCGTGTGTTCGGAACGTCCCGAAGTGTCGCGAGTCTTCCGCAAGTCTCAGTTGGTGGAATCCATGACTCATGTCGAGTTCTGAGAAGACTGTCGCTCCAGAGAGTTTGTGCCGCATTTCCTGTACTGTTTTCACATGTCTTGGTGTGCGTTTGATCGCGCGGTTTGCCTCTCCCATGTCAACACTCATTCTGATGTTGCCAGTGTTTTTCTTCTCTGTGATGACCACATTTGAAATCCATGTGCAGTTTTCTTCAGGACCTACATCTTCAATCTTGTCTGCTTCTCTCAGTTCTTGCAGATGTTTACTCAGCCTTGTCTGATACGCCAAGGGTACTGGACGGTATGGCGCTGCTACAGGCTCAACAGCTGGATCTCCTGACATGGACACTTCGACATCTTTCAGCAGTCCTATGCCCTGAAACACCTCCTTGTGTTCTGATACCAGCCGATTGATCTGTGCTTCTTCATCTTCTGTGATTTTGACTGCTTCTTCTTTTCTTGTTTTCACAATTACCCCACCTTCTCTCAGACCATCTACTATACCAGCAACCTCTACTTCCTGCCTTTCTTGTCGTTCTCTGTTGGTGCCTCGACTACAGATTGAGAGTATACCAAGTGCTTTGGCATCTGTTTCCCCTAGAAGAGGCTCGGTGAGATGACCATCAATCACGTAGATCTTTGTGTTGTGTTCTCCTCCAGTTTGGTTGCGAAGTGTGACATCCATTTCTCCCTTGACTTTCAGTAACTCTGTTGTACCATAGGGTCTCAGCTTGACTGTGGACTTCTGCAGCCTCCCATGGTCTTCCTTCAGCATGCTGACTGGTAGAAGTGATGGCTGACTGCTGAGAGAACTTGCCACCTTTGTAGTCAGGTGGCTTTGAGCTGCTATACTTTCCTTTAGTGACAACCCTTGCTACAATGTCTTCAACTTCTTCACGGCTGTATGTCACCTGTTGAACTGCCACTGCTTCGGATTTTATTGCATAGCTGGACTTTCTTGACTGTTCATAACTGAGAGCTGTCTTCAGCAGCGTCTCATAGTCAGGATCCTTGGCGAGTGCTTCTTGGCGCAGTTTATCATCTGATGTACCAAATATGAATGCATCTTTCATAGCACGCTCCTGTGTGTAGGGCACAGTTGAGAATTGACACTGGCTAGCTAACTCTTGTAGCTCTTGTGTAAACTCGACCACTGACTTTCCACTTTGACTGGCATGCATCAGTTTAAACATAGCCATTGACAAGTTAACATACTGCCCACAGTAAGCTCTGATCTTGACGAGAGCCTCTTTGAGCTTACTGGTTTCATCAACACCAGCAGCCTTCGCGTGCAGGCGGAACTCTCGGCCACCCCACAACAACAGCAACTTGAGCTTCTGATCAGGACTATCAGCACCTACTGAGTCTGCGAGTAGGTCTGAATGTTCGTACCACTCTTCGAATATACTTAGATACTTCGCTGGCTCATTTCCAAAATGGCATGGCTTCCCGGCTGTAGCCAAACTGACATTGAGACTCGTCGCCATTGTAATAAAGTCTTGTTGCTTCTAAATGTATGTATTCAAGGCCAACATCACTTAAACCTCATGACCCTGCAAATCAAGATGTAACGGTGAGTATCGGATATTACACCCGACCTTACCTATAAACACATAACGGAAACATATAAGCAGAGACGTACACAGTGCATTTAAGCTCAGTTTAAGTTCAGCGATACACGCGCCTTGCGTTAGACAATCCAGTCAAACATCGCCCGACTCTTGCATGACCTCAATAGCACAGCGCTATGCAAACTAAACGATACTTCCTTATAACACATGTATAGCAGTTTTACCAGTTCCATTAACACTTCTCAGAACCATTCACATCCGTCGTATTCACGAACGTCACAAATTGACCGCATTTTTCCAAACACCGGCGCCAATCCTTACTAACTATTAACAATGCCTCTTTTCTACTCGCGTAGATAGTCTCTGAGATACGTCGGAGCCCTCCGTGCTCTCACAGGACGAACGTTGACGCCACCAGTTTCCCCTTCAACAGTCGTCTGTCCATCCGCCGCCTCGCGGTCGAGATGCTCTGGAACTCGACGAGCAGTCACAGGGCGAGCCCCGATACTTGTATCCTCTCTTCGGCCAACCGTAGATCCACCAGCCGTCTCGCGGTTGTCTGCCGAAGCGGCTTCTCCGGCGTGCCGTGCCCCGCCAACCGGGCTGCGGTTACCGTCTCCTGTTCTTTCGGTCGTCCTGTTTGACACATCTATAACAGGATGCGAGTTGTTCTGCTTGTTGGCTGATGATCTTTCTTCTTCATAGCTGTGACCTTTTGTGATAGTCACCTTCTTGAACTTCTGTGAGTCTCTTGTTACCACCTTATCTCCTCGTTCTGCTACTATCTGTGTTCCGATCACCTTCTTAACTTTGTAGTGTCTCGGGTCGTACTTTGGCTTCGTCTTGTCGGCGTGCTGTAGTAGCAGAACATCATCTCCTACTCCTATCTTGTGAGGCGTCACGTTTCTTGCACGGTCTTTCCACGACTTCTGACGTTGCTTTGCTTGAGCCTCTGCGTGCTGCATCGCCTGTTCTTTGCTTGAGAGTGATGCTGGCCTTACATAGGTACTCTGGTAGCCTTGTCCTGTATGGCCTGTTGAACAGAACTTCAGCAGGAGCTTGCTGTGTAGTACAGTGGGGAGTAGCTCTGTACTGCCTCAACATGCGATACAGCTCCTGCTTTGGGTTTCTTCTTTCTGTATGAGCTGTACACCATGTTTTCTTCAGCACTTTCATGAACGCTTCAGCTAATCCGTTGGCTTCGGGATCTTCTGGTGACACCACTCGATGTGTAACTCCCAGCCACTTCATGTACTGCTTGAACTGATACCCATTGAACGGTGGCCCACCATCGGTCTTGATGACTTCAGGTACCCCATGAGTCGCAAAGATCTTGTCTAGATGTGGAATCACCGCCTTGCTGCTCGTTCCGGAACAGGTCTCCACCTCCGGGTATCTGCTGTACTCATCTATCACCACCAGCAGATGTTCTCCTGTTGGAAGAGGACCCCAGAAGTCAGCAGCCACCCGTTGCCAGGCACGTTTTGGCAGCTGGGTAGGTTTCAGAGGATCTCTGGTCGGCGTGTAGGTTGCAGCTTGACATGCCAGACAGCCACTAACCTTGTCTTCCACCATCTTGTCCATCAAAGGAAACCAACACTTCGATCTCAGCGCCCTTTTCGTCTTGTCTGTACCTTGGTGCCCTTCATGTGCGATGTCTACTACACGCTGCCTCAGTGTTGGCGCACCTTGCATGGGAGCTGCATCAGGTATGTACAGCCGCTCGCCACGCAGTAGAACACCTTCCGCATATGTCATTTCTTGTAGTATGTGTTTGAAACCTCTCATCTCTGGTTCGTTGCTAACGTACCCTTTCTGTAGACCTTTGATGATCTTCATGCATGTTGGGTCGTTCCTGGTAGCGTCTTGTACCATTTGCAGTGTAACTGCGTCAGGCAGATCATCTTCGATGATGTTGTTGATGCAGATCTCATCTTCAGTGTCCATGATCATGCGCTCTTGCTCTTCCCTAGTGAAGTTTGACAGGGGCCTTGGGTGTCTGGACGCATAGTCACATGGGTTTTCTTTGCCGACCATGTACTTCATCCTGAACTGGAAGTCTTGAGTTCTGAGCTTGTGTCTTTCCACCCGAGCGTTTCCTCTCTTCTGTCCATTGTACACTGGTAGTAGAGGCTTGTGGTCTGTGTAGCTTTCAAAGATGATGCCCAACAAGTATTTCCTGTGCACTTGCATGCCCCACGCTTGAGCTAGCGACTCTTTTTCGAATTGTGAGTACCTTTGTTCACACTTGGTGAGCGCTCTACTTGCATGATCCACCGGAACCCATTCTCCACTTGGAACTTCTTGAAACAAGCTGGCTGCTATCCTATCCGGACCAGCATCAGTCACCAGTTTCGTCGGCAACTTTGGGTCGAACGGTCTCAGAGAGTCTTCGCGTGTCATAGCCTCCAGGATCTCTTGATATGCTCTTTCACAGTCATCACTCCAGATAAATCTCGCTCCTTTGCACGTCAGCTGTCGCAGTGGCCACGTAACCTGCGCGTACGCGTGCTTCGTACCGAACATGAACTTGGCATTATATTGACATGCCTGAAGAAAGCTCTTCACGTCATCTGTGCTCTCCGGCCTGCCTGCTTGCTTGATAGCTTGTACCTTTTTCTGGTCAGCTGACATGCCTGATGCTGTGAACGTCCACCCAAACCAGGTGATCTCGGTCTTGCCGAAGTTGCACTTCTCTTTGCGAAGTGTCAGTCCTTTCTCCTTCAGTCTCCGAAGACACGCCTCCAGATTTCTCGCGTGCTCCTCTGACGTCTTTCCCCACACTAGAATATTATCATGGATGGACATGCAGCCTTCGATACCTGCCAGTGCTTCACTGATCCGAGCGTGGAAGATATCCGAAGCTGGGGCCGCGCCGAAGAACAACACCTTGAAGCGGTGAAGTCCTTCGTGTGTTCGGAACGTCCCGAAGTGTCGCGAGTCTTCCGCAAGTCTCAGTTGGTGGAATCCATGACTCATGTCGAGTTCTGAGAAGACTGTCGCTCCAGAGAGTTTGTGCCGCATTTCCTGTACTGTTTTCACATGTCTTGGTGTGCGTTTGATCGCGCGGTTTGCCTCTCCCATGTCAACACTCATTCTGATGTTGCCAGTGTTTTTCTTCTCTGTGATGACCACATTTGAAATCCATGTGCAGTTTTCTTCAGGACCTACATCTTCAATCTTGTCTGCTTCTCTCAGTTCTTGCAGATGTTTACTCAGCCTTGTCTGATACGCCAAGGGTACTGGACGGTATGGCGCTGCTACAGGCTCAACAGCTGGATCTCCTGACATGGACACTTCGACATCTTTCAGCAGTCCTATGCCCTGAAACACCTCCTTGTGTTCTGATACCAGCCGATTGATCTGTGCTTCTTCATCTTCTGTGATTTTGACTGCTTCTTCTTTTCTTGTTTTCACAATTACCCCACCTTCTCTCAGACCATCTACTATACCAGCAACCTCTACTTCCTGCCTTTCTTGTCGTTCTCTGTTGGTGCCTCGACTACAGATTGAGAGTATACCAAGTGCTTTGGCATCTGTTTCCCCTAGAAGAGGCTCGGTGAGATGACCATCAATCACGTAGATCTTTGTGTTGTGTTCTCCTCCAGTTTGGTTGCGAAGTGTGACATCCATTTCTCCCTTGACTTTCAGTAACTCTGTTGTACCATAGGGTCTCAGCTTGACTGTGGACTTCTGCAGCCTCCCATGGTCTTCCTTCAGCATGCTGACTGGTAGAAGTGATGGCTGACTGCTGAGAGAACTTGCCACCTTTGTAGTCAGGTGGCTTTGAGCTGCTATACTTTCCTTTAGTGACAACCCTTGCTACAATGTCTTCAACTTCTTCACGGCTGTATGTCACCTGTTGAACTGCCACTGCTTCGGATTTTATTGCATAGCTGGACTTTCTTGACTGTTCATAACTGAGAGCTGTCTTCAGCAGCGTCTCATAGTCAGGATCCTTGGCGAGTGCTTCTTGGCGCAGTTTATCATCTGATGTACCAAATATGAATGCATCTTTCATAGCACGCTCCTGTGTGTAGGGCACAGTTGAGAATTGACACTGGCTAGCTAACTCTTGTAGCTCTTGTGTAAACTCGACCACTGACTTTCCACTTTGACTGGCATGCATCAGTTTAAACATAGCCATTGACAAGTTAACATACTGCCCACAGTAAGCTCTGATCTTGACGAGAGCCTCTTTGAGCTTACTGGTTTCATCAACACCAGCAGCCTTCGCGTGCAGGCGGAACTCTCGGCCACCCCACAACAACAGCAACTTGAGCTTCTGATCAGGACTATCAGCACCTACTGAGTCTGCGAGTAGGTCTGAATGTTCGTACCACTCTTCGAATATACTTAGATACTTCGCTGGCTCATTTCCAAAATGGCATGGCTTCCCGGCTGTAGCCAAACTGACATTGAGACTCGTCGCCATTGTAATAAAGTCTTGTTGCTTCTAAATGTATGTATTCAAGGCCAACATCACTTAAACCTCATGACCCTGCAAATCAAGATGTAACGGTGAGTATCGGATATTACAGCTTGCTTGTTTAAAAGTGTGAGATACCCCAATATGGCAGCAGAAAAATACATGCGCTTTTCCAAAAACTGAAAAGCCTGCGGGCGACCCATTCTTTCTGGGCGCCTTATGGCGCCAAGTGACCGTCTGCTGAGCGCGCCAAAACACCCCGACGATGGTGATGCCAGCTTCAACAGTTTTCGGTCAGCGAAAGATCCACCTCGAGCGAAAGCCATCCACGGAAGACCCTGAGAATCGGTGTGCTGCCTTATTTAGGTCAGACCCGAGGCGGAATCCGGACGCTCTCGTCGCCGCCAGAGGTCAAGCGTGACGTAGCTTTGTCATAACTGAGTGAGATTGTAAGCGGTACTGTTTGTGTTGATGTGATTGATGTATGATGGTGTGTTAATAAGTAAGCCCTAAGGTGGGACAAACCGGAACAAAAGTGTGACGTAGTGTCCAGACGGATCTTTCGCTAATCAGATCCCGCCCACCCTGATTTTGGGCCCAACGGGTGGCGGGCTCGTGATCACATCTAGGCGCGGATGTTACACAGTACACCTAAATATAATTACAAACTGCTGAGTTCGTCACGCCTATACAGCATAGTGCGCTACGTGGGATGTTTCGCTACTCACAGTCCAAAGCGAGTGCCGCACGATATTCACTGGTGTCGGCAGCTCTGACTATACGGAGCACTCGGTTCAGAATACACAGAAAAACATTTTGACACCCTTTTCTGGTTTTTTGACTCTGTCAAAAATGCTACCGTTTTCGGGTGCCAAAATGACGCTTTATTT
>JARBER010060519.1:0-11923 GCA_030265075.1 Balanus glandula | reverse complement strand
AACGGCGTGCCTCCGCTGCCGCCGCCGCCGGCCCCGGCGCCGGCGCCGTCTCCGTCGCCCGGCGGCGACCCGGCGCGGCTGCGGACCCCACAGGTGATCATGGGCGAGCACGGCGGCGTGCGGACAATGGTGTGGACGTGCCCGGAGCCGAGCACGCCGCCCGCGTCGGCGCCCGGCTCGGGGCCGCTCAGCTACAGCGAGGAGCAGATGGTGCGCCTGTCGGTGGACAGCCTGCTCAGTCTGGGCCAGGAGCGGCGGCTCTCCTCAGCCTCCTCGGCGCACACGCCGCCGCACCTGTCGCCCACCAGCTCCCTGACGCTGTCGCCGTCGCCCCGATCTCCGTACCACGCGTCCGTCATTACCCCGACGCCGCCGGCGCCGGCGCCGCCCGTCTCGGTCGCGCACGACCTGTCGGCGGCGATGGCGCCGTCGCGGCCACAGCAGCCGGCCGGTGACGCGCTCGACATGACCAAGTTCTGGGGTCAGACACAGGTGAGTCGGCTGCAGGGACGGGGGAGAGGGGCGGAGGGAGGGGGGGGGGGTATGTCAGCTGGTGCCTGATATGCGCGGCAGGCGTCGACCTGACATGACCTGGCTGATGATATCGGGTGTCACGCCCGGCCCTGATCCCGCCCTCTCGATCACGGCGCCAACTTTCACAGCGTTTCTCCTGCGGGTCGTGCAGTCGAGAGGCTGCCGGCTGCCGCGCTCGGCTACTTTCATTTTCCCATGCCCCGCCGGCGGCGACGCGGAAGCGATTGGTGCGGCTTCCCGCGCTGGCCGGGCCGCGTTTCTCCCCCCCCCCCCTCCTCCCTCCTCTCGGCGGGTATGTTTTATGTTCGGCGTGCTCGGCCACCGCCGACGAAATGAGACCGGTGCAGGGGCGGGGCGAATCCCGATGGGCGTGATGAACTTTCATTGGCGGCCGGGCCCTCTCATGGAATATTACAGCGAGGGGAGGCTCCTGTCATTGTGACAGGCCGGGCTGAGATGAGAGACAGTTGACACAGCGGAGCGCGCGACAAATTCTGTCAACCTGTTTGCCGCATTTTCTCTAAGCCTTCGTGTATGAGCCTCTTGCATTCTGCGTGACATCAGCAGTGGAGACAAAAAGCTTCCCGTCAAGGCTCTGTTACACAACTCGCCGCTCTCCTGTCTTTCTCCAATCAGTCAGTTCGTGCTCGTATCTGTCCGTCTGCTAACATCTGCTCCCGCCGCGGCTTATGAGCCGTTCGGTGTGCAAACAAGGCCAGCAGACCGCAGCCTGCACCAGAAGGCCACAGACCCGCGCTCCGAGAATCGCTACACCCGACAAAATTCCACACCCGCACTTGTGAAGCCGGCCCTCCTCCCCGTCCCTCTTCCGTCCCTCCCTCCCCTGTCTCCACTCCTCCGTCTCCGCCTTTCGTCTCCGTGCCGCGCCTCCCTGCACGTGCTCCTCCTGTCGCGCAGACCCACTTTCGCGGCGGATCGCTGCAGCTTCCTTGCTCGCGGCCGCCGCGCTGCCTGCCTGTTATTCCTGTCCCGGCAAAGGTCGACGACCGCAGCGGCCGTGGCGGCCCGCGCGCCCGGCGGAGCACGGCCGGCCGCTCACCCCGACCTGACCCGGTTAGACCGCCGCGCGCGGCCCACTGAGCTTCAGCGTTGTTGCAACGCATCGACGGCGGGCCGGCCGGTCGGACCGGAGCCGTCGTTGGGTAATGGTCACCTTGGTTTTGGCCGGCGCGCCGCCGATGAAGATGGCGGAGCCGGCAGGTCGGATCGGTTGAGAAACGGTCGACGCCGCCAGGACGCCGCCGGGACCTTGGCGCTGTTTGAGAAAACGCCGCCCGTAGACCTTGGCTGGTCGGAGCTTACCCCACAGCTTGGCCCCCGGCGGCGGTGGCTGGCCAGTGGCCGGGGAGCCTTCAAAAGAGATGATCCAGCCCGCACGAGCTGAACGCTGACACTGGCCGGGGATAAACAGGCCGCGATGGTGGCGTTGCATTCGGATCAACACCAACCACAGACTCCTCCACGCGATAGCATCATAAACGCTGTCGTGAATTCCCAGTCAAGCTAAATTCTTTGCTAGAAATTTCAGCTGTGTCTAGGCTACACAGTCAGAGTTGGGTGTTATTGAACTCGGTACATACTACTGCCACCTAATCCGGACAACGTACTGCCGTGGTGCCTTGTACCGGCGCGTTGACTACCCATGTGTGACGCTGTGTAGCCGAGTGTGTGAGCTAAGCCTGTGGCTTGGTGACACGATGTGTGACGTGGTCGTGACACCCTGCTGCGCCTCTCCTGCAGGCGTTGAACCTGACCACCGGCTGGTCGCACCGGACCGCGCCCGAGCCGTCGACGTCGACGCCGACGCCGACGCCGACGCAGCACTACGACGACAACGACGAGCACCCAATGATCTGCATGATCTGCGACGACAAGGCGACCGGTCTTCATTACGGCATCATCACCTGCGAAGGGTGAGTTCACGGGGAGCAGGAGGGAGGGCAGAGGCCGCGCTGTGGCCGCGGGGGCGAGTTCAGCTGGAGAATGGAGGGAGGAGAGGGATAGAGGGAGTTGAGGCCGCGGGGGCGAGCGTAGAGGCGCCGAGATAAGCTGCTTTGTTTGTGTTTTGCCCTGTCAGCGGCGTGTGGTTTTCTGCAGAACGCCTTGGTGCGAACATCAGAAAGATTGTGTCGCTTCTCAACAACTACCGGATTATCGCTTCTTTACGTTGCGTCATCCCGCTGTACCCTATGATCTTTATAAGCCTAATCCCCTCAACTGTCTCATAGCTCTCCCCTCTGCCGCATTCGTGGCTGACATCCGTGTGCCGCGTTTCAGGTGCAAGGGCTTCTTCAAGCGGACCGTGCAGAACAAGCGGGTGTACACGTGTGTGGCGGACGGCAACTGCGAGATCACCAAGGCGCAGCGCAACCGGTGCCAGTTCTGCCGCTTCCAGAAGTGTCTCAAGATGGGCATGGTGCTGGCAGGTGCGTCCCTCGCCGGCTCGTGACTCGGGTGTTCCGAGTCTCAGTCCTAAACCGCCGTCCGTTCAGCTCTCTCGTGGAAAGCACCTGGCAATGTTGCGCTGGCGGCGGGTGGTGGGCTCTGTGGGGCGGCGGATGTGGTTGTGAGGGCGGTTCTTAGGGCGGCTGCGGGCGGTGCCGAGTCGGCAGTGGTATTCCGTGGCGCGATTGGCTTCTCGGGTGGGGTCAGTGCGCGGAGTCGTGACTGGAGTTACCCTAGTGCGGCCAGCCGGCGGTGTATTTCGGTAGCCGTGCGGTGACCGCCGCCGCCTCAGCCTCCTCCCCCCCCAGCCAAAGCGTCGTGATTGCTGCGCTGATGGTCGCTGGCAGGTCCGGCCCGCCCGCCTCGACTCGGCACCGGCCCGCACGCGAGATCCACCCAGATAACCTTGACTTTGACTTTTGTGTGGCAGTGCTCGCATGCGCCTTCCTAAATAAGCGAGCGCCGCCATTGATGCTCCTCGTATGGCTGCCCCGCCGGACCAGCGCCGCGTTTTCCGGGTGTGATTTTTGCTGGCGTCACATTCACCGAGTGCACTAATGCGGCTGTGATTGGTTAGAGGAGCGCGAGCCGGGCAGGTTTGGACTGAGCTGACTGTGGTCCGTCTATTACAGCGGTACGAGAGGATCGGATGCCGGGAGGCAGGAACTCGGGCGCCGTCTACAACCTTTACAAGGTGAGACGCGCCGAGCAACTGGACCAGCGGAAGGAAGGAAGCTAGCACCAGACACCGTGCATTGTTTGTAACTGCCAGCTTGACAAACACGCGGACTTGTTGATTCACACCAGACATGACAATGAACAATTCTATCGAAACCATCTGCGGACTGCCGGGCCTGGGAACTCTCGACGATTTAAACGTGTATTGTTTTGCTTGACATGCATTACAACCTGCTTAGGTTTGTCAGATGCACTTTATGGGCTTATTTCTCACGCTTCACAAGTCGATCAAATGAACGAGTCCAGTCCATTGAACTCTGCAGAGATCGGGTCATCTACAACCCACTGATCGAATCCTCCCTCCTCTGCGTCTCCAGGTCAAGTACAAGAAGCATAAAAAGAAGCAGCTGAACGCGTCGATGAAGGTCGACTGCAAGCCTAAGACGTTAGAGATGCAGTCATCGGTGCCGCCGGGTCTGTTCGCCGCCGGCAACATTCTGAAGACGGCGCTCACCAACCCGACCGAGGTCAGTGAACCCGCCGCGAGGTCAGCGACCCCACCGCCGCCCGATTCAGGCCGGTAACTGTACCGCCGCAGTTTTCTCTCTTTCCTGTTTGGAGCTTTACGCTTGCAGCTGCGCGGTTAGCGACTGAAATCGTTCATGAGTGCAATTTCTGGAGTTTGTTCATGGATCTGCTAGTTTCCTATTTTGTGATCGATCGGGGTCAATGACTTCGGATATCGGTAGCTAATCCTTTTTTCGCGCTCTTGGTGCAAAGTTTGCAGCTGTGTTGTAATCTGAAACCGGACCCAGACTCTGCTTGCACCGCCGTTTACTGGAACTTACCGAAAGTGCGAAACAGTTGATTGTATTATTTAGTAAATTTCACCAGTCTGTGAAAAAAAGCAGAAGGCCAAATGTCAGTTGTCTCATAAAAAAGCTATCCGATTCTAGTATGGCCACAAACAGGTTTCTTTTCATTTTCTGAGGTACCAATGTGTCCTGTTGCCACTACTTGCTAGCCGCAGATCAATGCATACTTTGTCGTCACCTGCCGTCCTCGTCATCTCCCTGGTCCGGCCGGACGTGTGTGCGTCCAACGCGCCGTGTTCCGGCGACTTCCGGCCCCGTGTGACCCCGTCTGACCCCGTGTGACCCCGTCTGACCCGCAGGTGGACCACCTCCGGCACAGGATGGAGAACGCCGTCAGCTCGTCCCGCTCGATCTCGTACGAGCCCACCTCCTCGCTCATCCGCACGCTCATCGACTGTGATAACTTCGAGGACATCGCTACGGTAAAGGTCTGTAAACTCAGACGCTTCTCACAGTACTCTGGCGTTAGTGGGCGGCCAGCTCTCCCGCATCCTCCGCCCCCGTCCCCTCTCGGATCTGCTGGTTATGGCTCCCTCCCGTCCCTTTCCACGCTCTGCCGAGTCCACGGCCCCCGCTGCTGCTTGGGTGCTTTGGTGGTGGTTTACTTTGGCTTTATGCTGATTGTTATTCGTGACGTGTTCAGGCTTTCCTTTAGTTAATTTTTCGTTGAATGCTTTCAATTTTGTTTACGTCTTATCTTTTGATGGATTTGGAAAGCGTATTTCCCCGACAATGCGCTTGATTTCTACTTCTTAAATAGTTACTTCATATGTTTATGGCTTATATCGAAAAGTTTAATTTTGCTTTGCATAATTTTCTTTTCTTTCTTACATATTTGATAAGCAAAAATGCGACTTAAGCCCTTGTTTGTAGTAACTTTTGTTGTCTCTGTCCAAAAACAATAATATCGTTTGCAACAGCAGTCTAGCCTTCCATCCATGGAGCTGTGTGGACAGCACATCCCTGAGACGTTAAACGGCACGCCTACTAACTTCCGAGTATCTGCGGTGGCATGTGGGTTTACGGTACACTACACACTGTAACATATGGCGGAGGTGTCTGGGCCAAGTCTAGGCCATGCTTTGGTGGTAGTTTGTGACAAGTGCCTCTCGATAATCGCCATGACGGCACTGCCCGTACATGGTATTACTGATTGCCAGCACTGCTTGCTTCTAGTGTTGCTACTGTTGAATTGATGTATTCTAAACATAGCAACATTCCGTCACGATTCAAGTAAACAATACGTATTTTCTGACAGTGACCGCTATTTCTGTCATACTCCCTGTCGACTTTGATGTCACGTGCCGATGCTTCCCCCGTAAGCTCGTGGCCTACGGCTTGCTCGTGGCTCGCTGAGCTGACCTCTAGCGATAGCCTGTATTCAAATTCCGGCCGGTAACACGTGCGGCCGAGCAGTCGGTTGGTCTGTCGGTCGGCCGGGCGGCGGCGGCCCACGTGCCCGGTCGGCGGTCACAGGCCGGCACGGGCGGCCGACCGAGCAGCGCCGCATCCTGCGTGCGCCGCGGCCGTCTGCCAGCCCGCTGACGCAGCTCTGACGCAGCTCTGACGTCACTGAGCGCACAGCGGCGCCGCTGCCGGGCGACGTGACGTCACTGATTGCAGCCGACGTTAGGGTCGGTGCGGCGGCCGGCGCGCGTTTGGTCGGGCCGCCTGGGATTGTGACCGACAGCGGCGAATGCATATAGGTCACGGAGTTAAGTCTAGGATCAATGCGCTAATAATAGCACAACTGACGGATAATCGCTCTTCTTTACAGAACCTGAACGAAATATTCGACAACAAGTCGGACATTACGCAGAAGCTGTGTCATATCGGAGACTCCATAGTCTACAAGCTGGTGCAGTGGACAAAACAGTTGCCTTTCTACTCCGAGATTCCCGTCCAGGTTCGTGCCAGGTGCCAGCTGCTATTTTTGACTGACGTCCCGATGCCCCTTCGATTAGTTCTCAGCTGAGAGGTCTAAAAGCGTAAACACACCTAATTTGCTGGAAAATAGTACATATTCCGTTCCAGCTTGATACATGCTACGTTGCATCGCAAAGGAACCAGCTCCATATCCGATAATCGCTGATCTGAGCCGGATTAAACCGGTCATCTACCCCGCCCTCCCTGCTCTTCCCACGCGGCTGACGTCGCCTCCTCGCCGGCAGGTTCACACCCAGCTGCTGACGAGCAAGTGGCACGAGCTGCTGGTGCTGACCACGTGCTCGTACCAGGCCATCCGCGGGATCTGGCCCGCCCTCACCATCACCGCTGACGGCACTCAGACCGAGTTCCAGCAGGAGGTGAGCTTTCCCAGTTCAGCCGGCTAAGACTGCGAATTCAGGGTGTTTTAGCCGCCGCCGCTGTCGCCGCTGCACTGGCTGCATTGCTTATGTAAGCCGCTGGAGAGGTCACTGCCCTCCGCGTGGCGACAGTAGGGAGACACGATGGCCGGCTGATTTTCCGGGTCGGATTGTCGTGTCGCGCCGGGCCGGCGTGCCGGCAATGTCCGTGTTGTTATCCGCATTGTATCCGATACTACGGAATGCTTCCGAGTTCCGACAACAATTCGCACTCGCTGGTTGTTTGCTTCGCCCTGCTTTCCGGCCGCTGCTCACGACCTGTAGCGGGGTCGTGCTGTGGCCGGCTGCGCGGTCGGCGCGGTCGTTTCGCGCGGCCCGGCGCGATTCCGCGCGGTACCCGAGTCTGACTGGTGTTTCTCCCGCCGCCCGCCAGGTGTCCAACAGTCTGAGCACGCTGCAGACGTGTCTGTCCAGCATGATGAACCAGGCGATACCGATGGAGCAGCTGCGGCGGGAGGTGGGCGTCATGATCGAGAAGATCACCCTCGTCACCGTGATGCTGCGCACGCTCGGCATCACCATGCAGGAGTACGTCTGCCTCAAGGTCATCGCACTCCTCAATGACTGTGAGTACTGCAGGGAATTCGGGGAACTGTGTGTTACCGACGACTGAGTTGGGCTGGAGTTTATCAATGCTGGTTGACTCCGGTGCTGTTGTTAGACAGATTAAACGCTCAAGTTAGCTCAACGCTATAATAGCTCTATCGCTAGAACTCCAAATTTAGTACGGCTTCGGATGATTGCAAATCCGTCTCGCCTGCCCCGTTATCCGGCTCAGCATCTGGGCTTCTTCCCCGATCCATGCACCCGACCCGGCTGATCAGTCTTACCTAGCGGTGTATTTCGGTCTCACTTTGCACGTGCCCGTTATAGCTCTTGCTCTGCCTTGGTCTGCCGGTCCGTCTGACCCCGAGCCCGTCTGACGTCTCCGCTCCATCCACAGCGTCGTCTATGTACGCCAACTCGGAGCGGATCGAGGAGCGCTACCGCAACTGCCTCCGCTCCTACGTGATGCACGAGTTCCCCGAGCAGCCGAGTCGCTTCCAGCAGCTGCTTGCCCGCCTTCCGGAGGTAAGAACGGCGCTGTACATCGGGGCATGAATGACACGTTCGTGTCTTCAACTGCAGATATAAAACAGTGAAAAAATGTCAAAATAAGTAGAGAAACATACTGGTTTCAAAAGATTTTAGCGTGGCCGCTTTTCAGAAATTTGGATAGAATTAAAATAATGCTCTTAAAGTTTTGTCCGGTAGTACATTTTTTACTTTTGTTTCGCTTATAATCTCCTGGCATGTTCAGGAGTAAGGGTGCTTGTAAGAACGTACAATATATTGAATTTATCATGTACAGTCCCTGGCTGCGGCCTGTTGATCTGTCGTTATGTGTTGCGACCTCCAATCTAACTGGTTGTCCGTGTGTCGGCAGATCCGCGAGGCGGCGGCACTCCTGCTGGAGAGCAAGATGTTCTACGTCCCGTTCCTGCTGAACTCCACCATCCAGCGGTAGTAGCTGCCGACCCCGGACACACACAGACACACACACGCCCACACTCAGCGCTGAGAGCGAACGGGAGCGAAAGGGAGTGAAAGGAGCGAGAGCAAGTGAGCTGACTGCAGGGTGAAGACGGTCTCCATACGGACGGGCGGCGGGCGGGCGGCGCGGGCGGGGGCGGGGGCGGTCCCTGTGGCGGCGCGGCGCGCTCCGGCCGCCCGCCGGTAGCAATAGCGGAGCGAGACGCAGTCCCGAATCAAAACGGCCAGCGGTCGCGCTGCCGGGACCGCCGCCCGCCGACTAGTCAATTGTGAAGTGAATGCCCTCATGAGTTACCGTGCTACGGTGGTCTTCTGCCATGTTTTATACTAGTCGGTTGCCTCGGTCACCGGGGGAACCTCGGAAATTCGTGTTGAGTTGTCCCGTGGGGACGCGTTACCAACCCTTCCGGTACTTCGTCCGTCGCGCCCGCAAATTGCTCGGCGTTGGACGGCAAAATTGTTGCTCGATTGCGTTGTATTTTTTCGGTTGAGCTGCATTTTGTTGCCGGTATGGTCAGAAGTGTACATAGCGCGCCGGAGTAGCTGAAATATCGAGTATTTATCACGAGTGTTATGTCTAGAAGAGCGAGAGGGGGCGCCACGTGTGGCTGGCGCCCCCAGGCCTGTACAGCGTGTGAACTAGGCTTGTCTAAGTGCCGTGTGTGTGTGTGTGTTTGGGGTCTGCCTGGTCCGACGGGCGGGCGGTGGCTTGCCACCTATTATTTGTATTCTTTATTCTTATTCAAGTACAACGGTCGTGGCGGTAGCGTTTTGGCTGCGTTTTGGGCGTGTGCGGCGTGGATGCGAGTGAGCAGCCGTCAAATTAAGTTACCAGTGTGACGAGACCAAAGTTTGAGTTACCACAATCTAAGGCGGCGACAGTGTACGGATGGCGGTGCCGCCCAGTTGGTGGGCAGAACACGTTTTTCTACGAGTATCCGATCATTTCTTTCTAATTTTGTACCCATTCGCTGTGGTGATTGTAACTTTTTATTGTTACGTGGACGCGACACAATTTTGTACAGCATCGTGATGTATGTTTATATTCAATGATTGTGTGCATTTATGTATGTTCCTACGCAAAAGAGGAAATATACCACTAAAAAATACCCATACTGTTTCACCGGGTAATGCATGAGACAAAATGCGGTCAGTGTTCACGCTCATCAATCATCATCTGCGCTGCTGAATATGACGAGACAATGCATTAATTATCGATGAGGTGTTTACTGTTTTTGTATTGCCGCTCTTTAGTTCAGACGACGATACAATGCAGTATGCATTAGCAAAACAAGTATATAGTAGTATTGGCATATCTTTACTTATCACTTATTTATTTTACCTGAGTAGCTTCCAATGGCTTTCATTTTGCATTTTTCACTCTTTGGTGAGGCAGTTACTAGGTGAAGGCAGATTTGGTGAAAACATTCTCTTTCATTATACCCACAGTGAACAACCATGATGATCGACTTACGATATTGATTATTATCATTTTGCATAGATAACTGTAGTTACTGCAGTTACCTATGCATTATGTTATGCTGATGCATAACAGAAGACCTGGATTTGACACAAAAATCAGGCCATTGAAGACTGAAGGGCCGAATTTAAATTGCTGTAGGTATTGCTTTAGAAAGTTTCGCGGACGTAAATTATGTCGCCCGAGAATGAAGTTACAGCTTTGTGATAAAACGTTTTTTTCAACTTCTATATTCATAAATATGATAAATTTTTGGCAGGCATCAGTCAGAATTGATTACCTATGTTTTTCAGCTACATAATTTTGTAGCGTTTAACTTCCCGGTGTTGACGGTATGACGGAGAAACACAGCAATTTTATAAGATAGTTAGTATTTATATCGCAAGTGTGTTTTAGCACCAAAAAAACAATATGAAATCTTATATTTCACATTTATTACAGAGACGGTACGTTTCTCTTCGAAATTACGTTTGTTTTATCCATGTTCGTGTCCCATATGATGATATGCATAGGTTCGGAGCAAAAGTTTGCATCGTGAAAGACGTAAAAGACGTCACATAACCATGAATCGTTTGTAACTTTCTGATCACTCACTCTTTATCTAGGTTGCCGAAGTACTTACGTGTGATGGCATGGATGGTACTCTGCGATCGCCAATCTGCATCAATGTTTCGGAATTTCGCGATGATAAAAATTAAATTGTCGGCCCTATACCTACTGCAGTGACCTGATTTAGTGTCACATACAGGTCTACTGCCTGTTAGCTATGGCTGATGCTATTTTATGCTGTTTTTATATTAGACTAAAAACTGACTTAAGTCTCTATAAGAACCGTGACTAAAACTACGGTTCTTATAGATACTAAAACCTTCTGCTTGTATGGCAGCAGTTTAAAAACACATCACAGTATTTGACAGCATTTTTGCTTGCTGATTATCTGTCCTTTCTGCGCCGTTTATGTCAACCACTTCATATTATGCAATAAACAAAAATAAAAGCCATAATAAGCAATATAAAATATTCTCACACAGGAAACTTGAGAACACAGTAAGTGCCCAATGTAATTATGTAAGTGCCAATGCCCTAGACACTGGTGTTATCAAGGCAATAGGAAACTTCACCCCTGAAGAGTGCACTGTTTTCAATACTATGTTGAATACCAAGCTTGAGCTGAAAACAGTGGAGAGAACTGTAACCCAGGCTGGAAAAAATCCAAAAATTACGCTGAACTCTCCATCAATCCGCCATGCGCCGAAATTCGGCGCACAACAATTTGCGCCGAAATCTCACGAAAATTTGCACCGAATTTAAAACCGAAATATAAGTATTACTTTTGCCTTTATCCTTTACAGATGTTTTTTAAACAGGCTTAGGGTCAGCCATTAGTGGCCTGGCCTTGCTGGTGACATCGTCACCGTAACCGGACAAATCTTCGTCCAGCATTTCTTCGTCGCGCATTTCTTCTTACGCAAATATTCGTCTCAGCACCGCGTTTCTTCGTCTCACATTTCTTTGTATCCGCAAAAAAAATTATCGCATTTCTTCGTCTACGCATTCCTTTGTCTCCGCAAATCTTCGTATCGCAATTCTTTGTCCACGCAATTTTTCGTCCACGTATTTCTTCGTCTACGCATTTCTTCGTCTACGCATTTCTTCCTTTACGCATTTCTTCGTCCACGCATTTCTTCGACTACACATTTCTTTGTCCACGCATTTCTTCGTCTGCAGTTTTCTTCGTCTACGCATGTCTTCGTCTACGCATTTCTTCGTCTACGCAAAACGGGACACGGAAACGGGACACGGAAATGGGACACGGAAACGGGACACGGAAATGGGACACGAAAACGGGGCACGGAAACGAGACACGGAAACCGGATACGATAAGGGGCAAAGGAACGGAAACAGGAACATACTTGTGAATTGGAGTGACACGGAACAGTGTGTTTGCGCATCGCGCAAAATGGTACCTCTATGCGGTCCTTCTTTTCTCT
>JARBER010060408.1:0-11924 GCA_030265075.1 Balanus glandula | reverse complement strand
AAGCCTCGAGAATCTCGGTAAAAAGCAGACGAATGCCCGCTACGCAGTCATATTTACAGAAACATGCATTAGAGAAATCCTGCTGCCAAAGTTTACTAATATATATATATATATATATCTTTCAAAGCAATAGATATAGGTACTAAGGGTCAATACGATTTCCGATGGGCCTATACAAAGTTAAAAATGCACGCCTCTTCGCAGCATCACAACAGTAGCAATCTAAATAACGAGACCATCGTCACCGTTTTCGGTTCGTCGACATTGGGTTTAGTAATATTTTTAGCTAAATTGCACAAACTATAAGGTTTGCTAACTAATTTATGAGTTGCAGGTGATACCCTAAAAATGTGACCCCACTTCGCGGCGCTAAATACAAACCATCTAGTCTATCACATACAATTAAATTTCAGTCAAACGCCGTAGTTGGCGAAAAATGAGCGAGCACGAACGAAATGTATGACGAATTTGAACACGATGTGGTAGGTATATAGTTTTTGATATGCAAAAAGAGCGCTCATGCAGCGGTACACCATCAATGACTTATGGAAAACCATCGGCTGACTTGTCTTTAACCAACTACCGACTTTTAACACAAACGGGTCAGCCATTCCCGAGTTACAAGCACGGGGTGCGCACGTGCCGTGGCATACCGCCTCTGACTTTTGGAAACGCATCGACTGAAAGGTCCTTATCCACACACGAAGTTAGAATACAATCGGCTCAGCCTTTCCTGAGATAAAGAATAGTGGTATGCAAGTGAGCACATGCAGTCACCCCACCACTGACTTGTTGAAAGGTCGCATCTATTGTGGCCCTAGCCACACACCAAATTTGAGCCCAATCGGCCAAGCCGTTGTGGAATTTCTGCTAGAAACTATTTTTGATTTTGTTATTTTGCTTTGCGCAGTGATAGTTACCCACATGGGTCGTCTCCAGTCTCGAACAGCGTAGGTTGGATGGGGCTGCTCAACAAAGAAGACCGCTTGTCAATCGTAAGTGAGGTTGCACAGATACCGTGACCTCAATATAGATACCGTGCCAATATAGATACCGTGCATCTCAATACCGTGACCACGGGCCGGGTTGGGCCGCTCAAACTCAGATCTTCCCATAAACCACGGAGGGACGATCAAATGTTTCGCGCTCGTAACAAATATCGCAAATTTAATTACGCATAGGTAATACATGCACACCTTAAAACGTGCATACACTTACGCATACAAAATGGGAGTACATTTTTGCAATTTCAGCCGACTCAAAGTCTCTCATCGGCTCCTGGCACCACCATATTAGAACTGGGACTTTTAATTTGTTGGGTAGCTGAACAGTCGTATGGGCAGAGACTGTTTCCTGTGGCCGCAGCAATCTAATTTGAGGCAAACGACCAAACAGTTTGGCAGGATTTTTTTTCAAAAATATTATTTGCTTTACTAAAGATAGTGAATTACACTTCAAACATTATACAAAATGTGCATTAGGTTTGTATTTGATAACATACGCTTACTGATCATACCGAGAAATAATTTAATTAGTATAGCGCACCGCAGTGGTGGAACTTCTTTCAAACCCACTGGGGTGGCCCAGTAGCCAAATTATAATAATAAACCGCTTCCTTTATTTCTTTTGCGTTTGTGCATAATATTTTAAAAGCTTTTGAGGTTTGAATGGTTTATAAATAAGTTTCAAGATGAATTCATACTTGCGTTTTTTTCTAGAAATGTTCCCATGGGGAAAGGTCAAGCGAAAATTGGATGTAAAAGTTCATACTGAAGCTTATTTACTAAGAGATCAAAGCTTTAAAAAACTTCGATTAAAGAAAATGTTATCCTCACAGCGCAAAAACCCATTGCCAAAACAGCTATTATAAACAGCATCGAACCAATGTGTAAGCCAAATGTCAATCGGTATAGTGCATGCACAATATAAGTGCGTTGTCCCTCCATAGCCATTATGATTTTCAGAATCGACATGTCGAGATCTGTTTTCCTACAATGTCATTTTCACCATGATCCATGAACTTCAGTGTCAGTGAAAATGGTGAAACTTTTGAAGTTTGTGTAGCAAACGGCATTTATTGCGGTCACTTTGGACCCAGCATTTATGGTTGCTATAGCCGATGCCGGTGCTATATCCGAAGTTCAGGGCAAGTATTGCTACAAAACAACCAAAGAAATACATAGATATCTGGACATACATCAGTACTCACTACTCATGTGATAGATAATCAGATCGCAGATATGTGATCTGATTATCGCCTGAGGTATTTTCAAAACAAAAACATACATCCTAAGCTGCCTTAACACATTTCTTTCAAGACAAATCATATTCGTTTAAAGCGGACGAATTTCGGCCGAGAAAAAGCTGTTGAGGCAGTAACGAATAAATAATTATGTTCAATGAATACCTCAGGTGATGCCTTTTGCATCATGTATGCCTTTTATTGCTTATTTATGTGGCCATAAAATGAAATTCAAATAGAAAGCCCGTCGCTTAAAATTCCCAGCCATGTTCGGTCCCAGGTGGGCGTTATAAGCCGAGTCGTCTAGAAATAAGCGCCTAAAGTTATGTTGTACCGCATACCTTGAAGCACATTCCTGTCCCTAGATGGCACTAGTAGTAAGCGCCTGGAGTTATGCTGTACCGCATGGCTCGAATCGTATTCCTGTTCCCAGGTGGCACTATAGACGTGCCGCATATCTTAAATATGGTATTTATTTATTTATTGAACAAAATAATTCATCGCTAGCTGCCTCAATATATTTTTCTCACGCACAAATTATTGTACAGTGTACATCACTAGCGAACGTTTCGAAATCATGCATGTTCTCGAAATATTGACATTCAAGTGCGGAGCCAAAGAACCATATCGCCCACACCTCCACCCCGCATTTGAAACCCTTGATAACGGGGAGGAGACTATAATAATTTAGCTAGAATTCAACTGCGCTCAGCACCGACAGCACAGACAGAGACGTGAAGACGGGAAAAAATGGATGGTACATTTGTACTACATTGTATGCATGTGTAGCTGGCAGAAGTAGGCGACATGATGGCTTTAAGTGCGTTGAACTGAGCGCTATAACCCAAGTTCATGCTAAGTTCCCGCGCTATAAGCGGGAATTACTGCCCATACTTTAATGTTTTAACCGTGCACGCTATAAAACCGCTATAACTCTATAACCGTGCACGTCTTCTATACGTTCAACTTAATAACAGTTAGGTTTCTCCTTTAGATATTATGATTTGCAAAATCAGCGCGTCAAAATCTGTGTATAAGGTAATTTTTTGCGTGATTTCAGATTTTTTAAATTGGTTTAACTAGAAAAACGTTTGTTGTTTCTCTTTGATATTATAACTTTTGGAATCAGCGATTCGAGATCTGCCTAGTAGATAATTTTAAAATGTGGTATATGTTGACAGCAGACAGTGAACATTTTGAGATTGTGAAGTTTGTATAACACCACAACGGTGTGTTGTCCTTAGATATTATTATTTTCTGAATTAGCACGTTGAGATCTGTCTAAGAAGTGATTTTCAGCGTTATCAACTGCGTCAAAACAAAAACTTAGATGATTTATAATTAGCATGATTAAAAATGGTTGTTCCTCTTAGTCTTAGATATCGACGCGCTTATCCTGAAAATCTTATGTGTGAACGTTTTCAAAGTGATTTATGGTGTCAAGGAATATCTATGCGAATGTAAATGTCAATATCACATTGATTTATATCACATGTTTATCACATCTATATCAGGATATTACATCTACATATATTCAGGTAGTGGCCAAACACAAGCTTTGAAGCGAATATAAGCTTCTACTTAATTTTCAAATCTGCCAAAAAAATTAAGCAAAACCTTACCAAGTCGAATGATATTATGTAAAAACGCAAATAAAATATTTCGCAAAGCATTGGAGTGGCTGTGCACGTGCAGCACTATTGGGATGGCTAAGTACAGTATTGGGGTGGCTCAGGCCATACCAAATAGTTATAAAGTTCCACCCCTGGCGTGCCGTGTGAAGACGAACTATCACGATCGCCCCGTGGAGCGACTGATATCAATAACCATGTGCCTAGCAGAAGATCGTTGAGAACCGAGGCAGAACAGACACGCGGCAAGTCATCAGGCCGACGGTGATAGCCCGAATGACTCTTATATCTCTAGCATTATCTATCATCGGCTCGCTCTGCCACCATGAATGAACATCGAGCAGCATCGCGCCGTAATACCTCAGAGCAACGGTTTGCCGTTCACGACAGCGTTGATGCTGTGCCGCGCAGCTCAAACGCCTGATCGCATACGATGCTGTGCCGCACAGCACGAAACGCTTGATCGTAGGCGATGCTGTGTCGCGCAGCACAAAACGCCGGATCACAGACCACGTATTGCATGCAAAATGAAAAAATCGTAATTGAAAATAGCAATGTACGGCCCATTATGAGCAAGTCAGGCCATGTGTCGTATTTGTGACGACAAGAGTCCGATTTCTGCCGTTTTGAGTGCACTAAATACGACGAGAAACGACGTCGAGAAATGATGTTTTGGGTAAAGCAAAGTGATTAATGTGCAGTTCATAGCATTATATTTTCTCACAATGCAGCTACCAGGCCTTGGCCGGGGCACCTTCGAGAACAACTCTCCCCCCATGACCCAGATGGTAATGCTGGGAGCGGCAGGAGCCGGGACGTGGCGATACTGGGAGCAGCAGGATCCAGCAGGGCGCTCCTGGAAGCAGCAGGAGCAGAGACGGTGATACTGGGAAATAATCTTCTCGGTGTGGTGAGAGGTCTGGGGTTAAGTTTTGGGGATATTTTTACGGTTGGAGGATTTTTGCTATTATTTTGCATCCTTATTGACTTTCCCTTTAATTATTTATCAGTTGCATTTTTGTTTGGCTTATTTGAAACTGAGCAAATGCTAGTTAGTCTCTAATTCTTACTGGATACAATACACAGTTGAATTTGGGATTGGAATCCTTCTGGGTACAGTGTACCCAGACTGCCCAGTGGTGGTTACGCTCGTGGACGGTGGTGAGTGGCGTGTTGAAAAAAATACAAAAGAATAGTGTATTGCCTTGAAAGCGACACCTGATCGACAGAGACGCCAGCAATAGAAGTGAAGATGAGTTACCTACAGGAGCACCTCTCCTCCTGCAAGTGTTCGTCCTGCCTATAGCAAATGACAGCATTTACTCGCCGGAGAGGTTGGTCAAACGTTGGTCAAGCACAAATAGCCCTTCCTGAAGCCGTGCGAAATGGGATTAGTGCAAACCTTTTATCGTGATGTCGCAGAACATTGTCCAGGTAGGTTTCTTTACCCACTGATTCGCCGTAGTATTTGTATAGAGTGACCAACGCGTGCATGCCCGAAGCGAAACTTACAGGTTTCTCTGCTCCATTTTTAAACACAAACGTCCACGGCGAATCTTGAACAAAGAGTCAGTGATGTGATGTCGTAAGGTAACCAAGGTAACACAAATGCATGTATCCAGTCCAGTATATGACGCCTTTGTGGAGACTGGGGAGGTTTATTGTAAAACATTTGGTCGGTGCTGCTTTATAGGTTTAGATATGTTTAAGGTCTAAGGTCTTTACGTCTTAAGGTTTGATCTTTTCTAAATGAGCTTCAGTGAACTCTTGCATTCCATTTTTGCTCCACATTTTCATCATCGAAACATTTCTAGAAGACAAAATTGCATGCCATAAGCTCATCTGGAAGTTTTTTTTATCAAATATGAAAACCTTAAAAAAAAATATCACAGCGCAAGAAAAATGGCTAGTAGCTAGTGAAAATGAGGTCGTCGAGGTACCCCAATGAATGTTAAAAGTTTTCACCACTGTTCTGAATTCAAATCATGCTAACGTGCAGCATTCTTGTTTCGAAATAAAACAGTCCGACACCGCGTCTTGTCTCGTAATGAAGTCGGCGCGACGGCCCGACGACGCCGGCATGCTTGCTGTGTTAGAGTCAATAAATCAACACGAGACATACAATGAAAAAAACATATTAGCCGTTTCCACCAGGGGCGTCGCCACATATTTTTGGATGAGGGGCTAACCAGTAATATGGCCGAGCCGGCGATCAGCCGGGGGGTGTCGGTGCCATCAAGCTAATGTTGAAATCCTGCAAAACCTGGGTGTGCCGGAGAGGGTCTTAGTGAACCTCGGGGTGCCCGGCTCCCCAGCATCGCCGGTGGCGACGCCCCTGGTTTCCACAATGCATTTGTATTGATTTGGTAGGACTTAATAAGCAGGAAATTAAATACCACAAGCTTTAAGTGGTTTTGATGTCAAAGTCTTAATATAATATACATTCCATTAACACTGAACATAATTACTGATTTAGGCTATAATCGACCGTTTCCAAACGCCTTTGTCTTGCGTTAGAGCCAAATATTTTAAATTCCACATTCCTGAGAGACTTAAGCAAAATTGCATGTAATGCAAGGTTTGGTGCTGTGAAATAATTATTTTGTTATCAAAACCATCTAATTAGCTGATAAACACCGCACAGAAACATTGAAATTGTACATTTTTGATAAACTCTCATTTCAATTTTCCGCGCACTAGAGCAAAAGATCCGACTCGGCGAGTCAGATCTTTGTTTTTATTTTTTTAAACCTTTTACTTTTATCAAAGCCTTTAAAACTTTTGGTGTCCCACTTGTTAGTTATTAAGTCCTACCACATATATAAAAATACATTGTGAAAATCGCTATTCAGTCGAATTCACAATGCCGTGACAAACAATGATGTGAGGTCGTTAGTCAGGCGCGCCGTAGCGCTGCAAACACATACCTGCCTCCTATTCAAACCAAAACAGACGCAATCAAAACTACCATCAGGGAGGGGGCGCGTTGCGAGCCCCGCTCCCGGTCCGACATTGCCTCTCTGCATGTCTGCAGCCACATACCTGTGTCAGGATGTGGCGGGGCGGGGCGGGGCGGGGCGGGTGCCGTGTACCGGAACTGACAGCCGGGTGGCACCTGTGTACTGGGGGCCGCGTCCCACCGACGCGCTGCTGCCGGCGCCGACGGCATCAGTGCCGCGGCTCGGCCCATCAGTGCCGCCGCCGCCGCCACCGGCGGAGTGACCCGTCCCAGCCGCTCGTCACCGTGTCACACACAGTGACACGGCGGGGGACAGTGCGGGATACAGCGCCAACAGTGAGGTGGACAGTGGGCGCTGAGGCGCCAACAGTGCGGTGGACAGTGGGGCTGAAACGTCAACAGTGCGGTGGACCGTGGGGGCTGAAGCGCAAACAGTGCGGTGAACAGTGGGGTTGCTGTGCCCTACAGTGGACAGTGAAAGAGAACAGCCCACTAGCGTAGTCGGGAGACGGTGGAACGTGGAGATAAAGAGATGGCTTTGAGTGATTTCGACCAAAGTAACACGACGGCGGGAGTGGAAAGAGCGGCAGGTCGCAGGGTCGGCGGATCTTCCACCACCGAGCCGGCAGCCGCCCGCAGCAGCCCAGCAGCTGGCCTTGGCGGCAGTCCCGGGACGAGGCTCGGCTGGGGCGCTGATGACATGGCGGTGGACCGACCGGCGGACGACTGGACGGACCCGGAGCGACTGGAGCTGGTGCTTCTCTGGCGGCAGCGCCGTGTCCAGGAGGAGCTGCGCGCGCAGGTCCAGGTGCGCTACGTGTGGCAGCGGCTGGCCGGCCGGCTGCGGGAGCGCGGCTACCACCGCTCGACGGAGCAGTGCCGCAACGAGGTGTGTCTGCTGGTGGAGAGCTACCGGCGCGTGGTGCGCGGCCGCCTGCCCGCCTGCCGCTTTTACGGCCTGCTGCACGGCGTGCTGGCGTCGCCGCCCGGCAGACCACCGCAGACGGGTGAGGCGCAGCGCCGCAGCCGGCGGCGGCCGGCGCCCACAGGTGGCGATGCGCCCCCCACACTGGCCGCCCAGTCGCCGCCGCAGCCGACCGCCGGCGGCCGCCATTCGCCACCGTCGGCGTCCGACCAGACGGACCCGCTGCCGGCACCGACACCTGCCCGGCCGCGCAAGTCACCGAGGCTGGGGGGAGAGACCCAGAGACACAATGACGAGCAGTCCACGCCCTGCAAACGGAGCAGATGTGCAGAGACAAGCTATCTGACACATGGGAGAGAGCGTACAGAGACAGATGATGACGCGCGGAAGCATGTTGGGACCACCAGTCCTGCAGAACACCACGAGACTGAGTCAAGCATTCACGTGACTGGCATGTCTGACAAAATAGCTCACTCACAGCAGCGTGACGCGATCCTGACTGAGGAATATTCAGTCGCTGAAGCTGCAGCTTCAGTTGTCCCACTCCTGGGGCAGGGAACTCCGCCTGCTGACCGGGACATGCCAGAGATCCCGGACGCGGCGTGCGAGCCTCAGAGCGCGGGGACGATGCGAACCCCGGTCCCGCCACGCCGCTCCTTTGAGGAGCGGATTGCGGAGGAGGCCGCTGCCCGCTGCCGGATGGAAGCTGCCGCGCGGTTCCGGCAATCTCTGCAACGCTCCAAGGAAGCTGCAGCAAATACAAATAAAGGTAACACCACTCGATCGCGGTCAATTGACAAGGAAAACACTGAGAAGCAAACAAAGCAGATGACGGTATCCGCTAAACGTCTATCATCAGACAAAGATAAAACGGCTACGCGATTGAAATCTAACAAGTCGAAGCATCCAGAGAATGCAGCGTTGTCACCTCGTCAACCACCACCATCGCACAGCGGCAAAGATATGCCATCGTCGAAACGCAGCGATGTGCAGTCTGAAGATCCGGCAACCTCAACGCTTGATCAGCTATTACCAGCTAACAAGACTGCGAACAGTTTATCGCCGAAGCACGTCGAGGGAAATTCTGAAGATGAGGCAACTCTGCCTTCTAGTCAGAGGTTACCTGCTGACCAGAAAGCTTTAATAGCATTGTCAAGGTGCAGCAAGACGACGTTAGAAGACCTTGCAGAGACACCATTAACAACTAAACAGCACATAGATAGGGAACAAGAGACACAAAGTGATAAATGTAATGAATCCACAGCACCTCTGGCGCCAGTCGACCAGGCAAGACCAGCATGCAAGGAAATGGACGTTCCATCACTGAGACCAGACGAAGCAAAATCAGAAGACGAAACAACTATGTTATCTTCCCAATCGTTCTCAACCGACAAAGATACAGCTATAACATCAAGACGCAGCGAGCCAAAGCCTGAGGAATCGCCAGTATCTCCGCCAGACCATCCTCATCCAGCTAGAACGAGTCCTGTTGCACGAATGGCGGTGCATGATAGCGAGATAACTGTGACTGCCTCCGCTGACAGCACACCGACAGCTGCTCACGATGAGACAGCTCTTCAGTCCCAGCGCCGCAGCGAGATGCGCTATGAACCGTTGGAAGCTGCAGGAGCTTCGTCTGCTCCAACTAATCAATCTGCTGCCGATACAGTTGTAGAAGTAGGACAAAACGAAACGAAATCTGAAAAGGATAACACCAAGACGGTATCATTCGGTGGGTCACTGGAGCAAAACCAGATAGACTTCGAAGAAAAAAAGACAGTGATTGTCATGTCAGGCAAATCCCTCCTAGACAGCACTGACGCAGCCAAACGATTAGCAAAACCATGTGTGATGAAACCTAAGGGTGAACCAACTACAGATGCAGGTCTACTGGCAACTGGCACCAATGCCCTCAGCCAATCACCAAGACGATGCATAACCAACTATGAGGTTCAGCAATCGACGTCGGTCTGCACATCGCCAGAAGACTTGGACATTACGAATACATCACTAAGACCATTAGAAGACATGACGCGGTTGGCGGCGAAAATCCCGGTCAAGGCCATTTCCGCGAATTCAGACATACTTTCAAGGCGACGCTGGCGTTCCCCGCCGCCGCTGCTGTCTCTCTCCACGATAAGACCCTCCAGCTGTCCCGCAATGCCACCAGCTCCTCCCGGAGATCATTTGCCTCCCCTTGTGACCACAGCGCACGCGTCCCCACCCGTGCCAACTTCTCAGTCCCCACCCTTGGGAGTGAAGTCCAGCCTGCTAGCCTCACCACAGCGTGGCGCGCTGGCTTGTTCTGAGAAAAGCATAGAAGGTGGACGACTGACTTCACTTGAACCCAGTTCCGAACATCAACCAAAATATGCATGCATGAAGCACACAGGACCCAGCTCACTTCCTTCGCATAGAAACAGTTTGGAACCGAAGCAAATGCAGTGGTATGAACAGGGTTTCAAACCAAAACCACAGGCATTATGTGAACAGAGACCAGATCAAGTTCAATTGGTTTGGACTGATACACTTTTCAAACCCAAAATAATGTCGTCAAGTGTAAAACCTAAGTTGCTTCATTCCTCTGAGTATGACCTAGAGCCTGGACAAAAATGTTTTTCCGAGCGAAGCCCACAAGCTACGCCACCACTTCCATGGGGAATAGGCTCAGAGATGAAGCAGAGCTCCCCTGAACAAAGTATAATGTCCCAAACATTGAGTTTGTCCGAGCAGAGTTCCAAGCCGAAAACATCAGCTTCATCTGAACAACTGCCATGTCCAAAGTCTCTCAATTACTCAAAGCATATTTCGAGACCAAAACCAATGAATGGCGTTGAACCAAACCTGAAATCCTTGCCTCTGACATCTCCTGGGCAAAATACAGAGGAAAAACTTATGTTTTGGCCTGGCCAACGTTCCGATGCCAAGCTTCATACCGTGCATGGTCATAGCTCAAAACAACCTACCGTGAATTTGTCGAGGGATACTTCGGCATCGGAAGCACTGACCTATCCTGTTACGGGTTCTGAGGACAGGTCACGAACGGTGCGAAGGCAGATCTCTGAATGCATTCAGAATGGAATGCAGGGGAATGGACATTTTCCGGACCCCAGGACTCAGTTATTGTTTGGATGGCATCTAGAGCCACATTACTCTCAAGACAGCTTGGACTGCAAGTCGTCACTGTCGTCCGAGTACAGCTGGTCCCCGAGGAAGAGCGACAGGGCTGGAACGGTCGTGCGGCGCCGTCCGATCCGCCCGGTGCCGCTGCTGGCGTGCCGCCCCTCCGCCTGCTGGCCGCCGCTGGCCGCTGGTCCGACGCTGCCGGCCGCAGCTCTGATGCCACCGGCCGCAGCTCTGATGCCACCGGCCGCAGCTCTGTCGCACTGGCAGCTCCGCTCGGCTGCTGACACCAGGCCATCGAGCGTGACAAACGCAGGCACTGCCCATCCGGTGGCAGGGAAAGTAAGCTCGTCCCCACCTCCCTTCCCACGCGCTGCTCCATCGCTGGTGCGACAGAGCGTCATCAAGGTGGTGCCTTCTGACACGCAGCTCGCGCCACCCTGCACCGATGTCATACGTCCGACTCCACGTTACCTCTGGCCTCCCTCGCCGCTGGCCCGGACCGCCGAGCCGCCTACTGAGCACCGCCAGCAAGAGGCCCGGCTCTCCCCCGTAGCCCGAATCGCAGCGGGTTGTGGAGAGCCGGGCGGGCCACATCATCAGTGGACCCGGCTCTCCCCCGCAGTCCGAACCGCAGCGGGTGGTGGGGAGCCGGGCGGGCCCCGTCAGCTGGAGAACAGCGGGTCTGCGGCCTACCGTGGCCTCTCCGTGCCTCACACACTGAGCTACCGGTGAGCACGTTACCCCGCTGGCGGCCGGCGGCCCGGCTGGTGACAACCCACGGTCCGGCCAGCGCCTTCCCTAATTAGTACCGGCCGGACGGCAAAGCGGCAGCAATGGCTGCCGACGGACCGACACTACGGAGCTGCCAGTGGGAGTGGCAGCCATGACAGCGGCGACAGCGGCGACAGCGGCGACAGCAACGACAGCAGCAACGACAGCAGCAGCGACAGCAGCAGCGACAGCGGCGACAGCGGCGATAGCGGCGACAGCAGCAGCGACAGCGGCGACCGCGGTGACAGCGGCGACAGCGGCGACGACAGC
>JARBER010060297.1:0-11926 GCA_030265075.1 Balanus glandula | reverse complement strand
CTGCATATAAACAATGCCCATACCTAACTTTGACCTGAAAGTGACCTTAGCCTAACTTTAATGAGTTTTATAGTCAAATGATGATCATAATTGAATTAAACGTGTAAAAGAACCTATGAAACATCTTTGTATGACGTTTTAGAAAACAATGTGAAACTGACCTTTTGTGACCTAACCTTGACCTCTGTCAAAAATATCGCTTTTTGCCCATGAGTGATGCTGCTGATGCCGTTAGGAACACGTAAAAGTATTGTGGTCGCAATCTCAGCCTTTGAATGAAAAGCATAGGCGATAAACGCTAAGTCTCGATTTTGACCATTGACCTGACCTTGACCCGACATGTGACCTCAATATGTATTAGCAATACATATTACGGTGTGATGTATTAGCGATTCAAGCATCTGCTGTGGATAATGGGCAAGTTTAAGCGATAATTTTTGCGAGTGTGTTAACTATGAAGATTCTCAAACCGTTACGGGCGTTTTTGCCGGTTCGCACCGGGTGGCTTTCATCTTAGTGATCTCGGGTAAAAGTTAACGTTGACTCAAGTAGGCCTTGTTGCATATAGGAAGACGTGTATTGACGAGACAAACGCATTGGTGCTGGTTTTACGCCTATGCCTTCGTTCTGTGAAAAGCTATTGACACAAAAGCATTGGTGGCCTTCAGATGTACTTTAGGTGTAATGAACATAAACTGCACACGGATTATCAATAATTGTCTATGATTACATCACCCAGAAGAAATAACTCATATTTCATGCGTATCTTCTCTACATCACCCCCGGCCAAGTTACCCGACCCTCTCCCCCACCGCCAAGTCCTCTGGCTTTATGACCTCTGGGCTTGACCGGTTGACAGACCTGTAAAGAATGAGTGGTTTCTATGAAAAAATATGTTCTTGTTTTATTCTTGACATACCAAATAATGGAAAATGCATGTGGAACCTAAAACCATGGTGTAAGTAAGAAAATGTGATCATGATTTTAACCTTCGCACCGAAGTGGGTCTGAGTCAACTTAGAACCCCCAGAGATCTCGAGAACTGAGCGACGTAGCGAGAAGTGAAAAACGGTGTTAGATAGGCCGTCACGGGAACTACAGAAAATACTACATAATTGTTTTGATGAGGTCAACATTGAGGTCACCAGAGGTCATCTAAGGTCGAATTTTCCAGTTTTATGACATCGGTCCAGTAATTCTCATATAGCTCGGAAACTATGTTAACTAGACACAAATTGTATTAGACAAATCGATAGCTATTGTAATTTAGATTCTGCAGCATGCCCTCAAATTTGACCTCAGGTTAATGGTTAAGGATCCACATGTAAAAAAAGTAAAAAACAAAGTTTTTTTGCCAAAACGTATTCAGGTAATAACTTTTGAATTAACAACGCCAACGCAATACGGTTTACAGCATCGTGTTTTATTTTCTTGTCAAGACGCGACGAACGCTATACATGCTATTGCTGACCTTGTTGGGTCAACGTAAAAATGTGACCTCAGGTCAAGGTCAAGTGGTGACCCGAGTAGGTCATGTTGCATATTGGGTGACGCGTCTTGACGAGACAAACACATTGGTGCCAAATTAATTTCTCTATCTTCATTATGTCGCGAGTTATTAGCAAAACGCAAAAGTGAAAAAGTTAAAGTTAAAAGCAAAAGTGGTCGTGACATCTGATGACCTCAAATGACCTCATAAGGGTCACTGATCACAATTTTCAACTGGATCAGCCATTATATCCTATTGTAACCTAATAAAAAAGTAATACGACTTATATCCTTTGAAAATGAAGCTTTCGAATTTTCCTCCTTTGACTTATAAATTATAATGGGGAGGTGACGAAATTTAGCTGACCTAAGATCACCGATATCGAAAATCCGAGATCAACGTTTTATAGACATCGATGGCCTAACGCTATCCCGAAAGTTTCGGTTTGATCCTTTGAAATATGTGGCCATGGCATGATGTCAAACTTTCAAAATCGTAAAATACGGCGGTCAGGTCATGTGACCTGAGGACGTGACCTTTAAAGTTGGGAGGTTAAATTTGTTAGCAAAAGATGTAAAATTGTTCAGTAAACAGCTATGCAAAATTTGGCGACGCTACGCGGCGCCATTTTTTCGCTATCTGCAAAAAAACTCAGGGGGGGGTATCCGCCCCCGTCGGTGCGCGGGTTCAAATACACCGCTTTAGAAAAAACGGCCAAGTCACCTCGCTCTCCCCGAATATAAGTCATTATACATTAACATCGCGCAACGGACTAGTAGGCTAAGGAATAAGGACTTTGTATGTGGACACAATGTTATTTAAACTGCGCGCTGTTGATTTTCGCCCCTCCCCTCTCTCCCCATTTTTTTCGCAGATAGTAAAAAAAACTTTGCTGCGCGTAGCGCCGCCGGGCTTTGACCCACCTGTTGGTTCATCAATTGCGCCAACTTTGAAAAAGTTGCCTTCGGGTCATATCAGGTCAGGTCACCAGGCCATGTTAATTGACCCCCACCTCCAAAAACGTTTGATGTGCCAAAGCCAGAGTTTATTACGGATCAATTTAAAACTTGTACTGTAACATAACGGCATAGGAACGACCATTTCGTACATTTCGCAATTTTGATACCGGTGACCTGTCAGATCTATTTCGTGACCTTCAATGCAATGGGGGTAATATTGAAATGCTCACTTTTTCAGACTATTATATATATTATATTATATACAGTTATTATAGACTATTCGTGGTGATTCAAGTGTATGCTTTATTCCATGACTCCTATGGGGGTCATCAGAGTCATCATCACTTGTTTGGCAATAACTTGCGACATAATGCAGATATAAGATTAAAACTAACGGTAATCGGCTCGCCTTGTCGCGACGCGTCTCCTAAATTGTAACATGATCTGCTCGGGTGACTATTTGACTTGAGGTCTAATTTCCAAGTTGATTTTATGAGAACGCACCTATATATATCGGTCGACGGGCCTTGACAAAACAATCACAATGGCGTAAGCAGTATTCTGTAACCGTTTTAGCTAAAAAAAAAATTAGCGACAAGCTTTCGCAAAAAAATAAAGCATTTTTTGATTTTATTATCTCTGGAGCCTAAAATATTGAGCTGGGGTTAATCTGAGGACATTTGATCAAGTCTGGAGCAATGTCCTAAGACAGAGAACATAAAGGAAATATTAACCTTTGATCACCTCTTCTGGCCTCAATTTCGACCTTAAAGACTAAAATAGCTTTGATAGAACTTACACTATCTAACGCCGTTTTCTGCTTGTCGCTACGTAGGTTAATTTTTGTGATCTCCGAGGCAGGGGATGAAAATCAACCCCGCACAGTTCGTGCCCGGCGCAAACCCCCTGCAGTGCGCGGGTAAAGAAAAACATTTTTTTTTATAAAATAAGTAAGCGCTATGAAGCGCCTGGCCGCAAGGAGCAATGGGAGCATGTCTTGCCATACTGAACACAACGAGGAGAAATTTAGAAAGCGGCTGTGCAGGCTTTAGAAGCCTTGCACGAGCTGTCTGTCTAAAGTACATGAAAATGATCCGTTCTGTCGTAACGGCACGGGCTGCCAGCTTACTTTAATCGTGTCATTATTTTACATTTTGCTATTTAAAGAGTTTTTTAATGGAGAAAACGGGTAACGACTAATGAAGTAGAACCAGAAATACTGCCAACAACGAAAAAAGGCAAGCTGTCTTACTCGCTTTCACCATGTTAATTCACTGCTCCTATTATCCAAATACAATCAGGAATGTTATGAGCTGAGCCGACAGGAGAGAGCGCGTGTGGTGTCTGAGGACTGCCCGACCCGTCAGTCAGGTGTCCGCGGCGTCGGATCAGCTCCGGACGCAGCCGCCCGGCAAGGTACTATAGTGGATGGCAGACGATGTTGTCCGGATTTCATGAGTAAATATGTCAGAGCTCCACCTGAACCGGAATGCCGCCGTGATCGGTCAGCAGGCCCGGTGACATGGCGGCTATCCGCCGTGCACGCGCGCGTGTGTGTGCATATATAACCTGCCCGGAGAATTTCATAGCAGTAGTGTTCCCGTGGGGCGAGGGACAGGAGGTGATCCAGAATGGCGCAGCTGCAGCTTATATGCACACTGCTGGTGAGTTCACAGATAGGCAGTGCTCAGAGCTGGGCGGGGCCCAAAGTTCATATGGTAGCATGAGTGTAATTTTCAGTACTTGCCCATCGGGTTATTTGGTAAGTTTTCGAGACTTTCTTCCAAACAAACATGGAAAAATCAAACTATAAAGAAGGCCTCAACGTCTTCCTTTCGATTTCCGGGATCAAGCCCAATCAACCATTCTCGAGTTGTTAACCAAAGCATCGTATCATGCACCCCATGTCGCACGTCTTGACGCGTTTCAGGGAAGTAAAGGATGCCACAACCATGTTGATGAACTAAAATACACACACGCCGAGGATAGGATGCTGTCATATCCTCATAGTTGGTGAACTTAACAGTACCTTTGTTATATGATAATACGTCTCATTATTATCCGTTTCCACGATTGAGTTTTGTGTAGTTGAGGAGAACTTCGCTGAGTTTTTTTTTGAGAATATCAGAAATGATTTTGCATACATATGAGCTTCAGGATGAATTTCAACCTGTCACTTTGTGCTAAAACATGTTTCCCATGGAAACATTGCCAGCACAAAATTGCATGTCAAATTTTTCTTTGAGCTTGTATACCAAAACATTTTTGAGGTTATCCTCAAAAACCTCAGCTGCATACAAATCTATCGTGAAAACTGCTATTCTCATGTGTATTCTTTAATTTCCGAGAAACGCAAGCGGTATGAGAACAATGTAGCCTTGCACCACCCGTTGCGGAGATTTAACCCCATGTGAGTTCCTCCCGAGATAAATAATGCAACTGGCAATATTGGCACACAAAACTATCTGGCGTGCAAGTCGGCACGTTTTCCGACACACGAGCCACCCCCCCCCCCTCCCCCTAACAAAGGCGGGTGGTTCGCGTGTCGGCCAATGTCAGTGGCTCGTGTGTCGGCCACCGACCTAACAATCTCAAAATCAGTTTAACATCTGCCACCCCGCAGACTCGAACCCGCATGCGAGGTTCAGTGTGGAGCAGCCTTAACCCGCGCTCTGGTGGACCAAAACTAAAGTCACTAAAAAAAGGTGCTAAAAAATATGTTCGAAAGCTCTTGACTTGTGCACTTGAAATTACTTCAATTGTATTTCTTCAGGTAAAATTTGAGGTCACCAGAGGTCAAATTTTCTAGTTTTAGGACATCGCTTCAAATATCCCCAAATATCTCTGGAATTATTATAGCGAGAAACAAACGAAAACAATCGCAATTGACAGCCCTTTGGATTGACCTCAGCCCAGTACCTATTTAAGGCTTTTTCGCTGATTTTTGTTTACCTATTAAGGATAACGGAATAGGTACTGTTAACTTCATTGTGTTTATCATGTCAAGGCATTTTGACCCAACGAGGGCAAGGGTAATACTCACTGTGTTTCTCTTTATAAACGTATCTAGGGTACTAAATTGAGTTTGTGTTAAGTGATGCATTTGTATATGAATTTAAGAAAAATAGCAATGGAAAATGTTATGCTGGAATCATTAAATTTGTGGGTAAATGACCTTTGATAAAGGCAAAGCATTTCTCTTGCCATCCAACACGATATTGTGTAGAGTTTTGCAACTAAGCACTTTTACTGAAATAAGTCCCGTTGCATACAAATATTCTGGAGGTGCAATTGAGTTATGGATTGCTGATGACGCAATCAATATTTAACATCCGAATAGATAGAAATGTTGGAAAGTGTAATCTTATATGACTATCAGTTGCATCCTATGCTGGTTAAGTTATCGAAGAAGAGACTTCAGAGGGCGAAGAAGGCACTCCATCGTACCTATATTCACATGCCGTTCTGTTCGTATGTGCGTCGACTGGAGAGCTGTATCCAGAACCGGTGGCTAGTTTGGAGGGCCCACATTCCTTAAAGTCTCGCATACATAATCTGAAAACTCGTCGGATTCTGCTTAGGTGCATCGACAACGGGATTAAAATGAACACTCCTGGGTAACATATCACTAGATTTTCTATAAATGTCTGAGGAGATATATCCTATTTGTGCAGATTTAAGATCATGGCATGGGCCCCATAGACCCCCCCCCTAGTTTTTAACGGAAGTTTCCACACAAATAACTTGATCCCACGCTAGTTCATTCAACTTTCGCCAGGATACTCAAAACAGATTATTCTTTTCGGTCCAGTATACTTACTCCTTAATACCCGAAATAAATACAACTTATAGAAAACTCATGTACCACGGCAACACTCACCTAAGCAAGCTGAGAGTTCTGAACTTTCCATCGTGTTATGAGTGATCCGTGTCTGCGTTTTTCGTTTACCGTTCAGTCGGGACAGCGTAAAGTTCCAATGTAGGTCACCGAATGCATTAGCTATTGACTGAACTTCTCCTTACTTTACGCTAATTCCGCCGACAGATCCCGCTTAGTGTTGGTCTGAGCCCTGGATCCCCCAGTTGATCTGCTCAGGGTTCGCGGCCGGTCCATCTGATCTAGTTTCCGTTCTGTCCGACAGGTGGCACTGGCCGCTGCCGACACGAGCGAGCCGTCGTCCACCGCTGCCGAGGGCCAGCAGCGCGAGGCCCGGTTCAACCAGCTGAAGGACACACTCGGCTCCTTGGCCGGCCTGCCGCACGGCTCTTTGGCTGGACCGCCGCACGGCTCTTTGGCTGGACCGCCGCACGGCTCTTTGGCTGGCCCACCGCACGGCTCTTTGGCCGGACCGCCGCACGGCTCTTTGGCTGGACCGCCGCACGGCTCTTTGGCTGGACCGCCTCTTCATCCACACCCGTGCCAGGTAAGACCGAGACGTAGCGTGCAACAGGAAAAGCGAGTGACGAGAGAGTAGAGATCAAGACAGCAGGACGTGACAATTTATGTACGGTACCTATAAAAGTAGACCAATTTTGAGCGTGTAATCATTAGACCGAAATGCCTAAAACCAAACAAACAAACGAGCGTGTAAAGTTTGGCCAGTACCACTTCCGTGCTGACTGGGCGGGTGTGTGTTGCGTTTCCAGGACGGCGGCTGTGCGACCAACCCAGCACCGGTCTGCAGCAGCAGCGCCGACTGCGGACATCAGCAGCACTGCCACGGCGGAGTCTGCCAAACGCTGGCGGCTGCCGGACGATCGTGCACCGCCGGCGGCGAGTGCAGCTCCGGCAGCTGCTCGCACGGCGGCGTCTGCGACGAGTGCTCGCAGTTCCAGCCGTGTCCGAACGGCGAGCTGTGCACGCAGGGCCGCTGCAAACCGCCGGCAGACAACGGAGCCCACTGCTATGTCAGCCTCCAGTGCAAGTCGCGCATCTGCTCGAACCAGCACTGCGCAGAGTGCGCCGACAACAGCGACTGCGACAAGTGGCAGTTCTGCCACGGGCGGCGCTGTGAGGCCAAGCTGGCGACGTCGAACCACTGCGAAGAGCACGAAGATTGCCAGTCGGACCTCTGCAGCCAGAGCGGGGTGTGCGCTGACTGCCTGGACGACAGCTACTGCTCCAAGGGCCAGCACTGCCAGGAGCACCGCTGCCGCGCCCAGGAGCTGGACGGAAAGACGTGCAGCAAGGACCGACACTGCCTCTCCGGCAAGTGCAGCATCTCGGGTCGTTGTGTGTTCTGCAAACGGCGTGGCGACTGCCGGCGGGGCGAGTACTGCGCGGCTGACGGCTCCTGCCGCGAACTTCGGGAGATCCACGAGCAGTGCGACGACAACGACCACTGCCGCAGCCGTCAATGCGGCAAGGAAGGCGTTTGTGTAGAGTGCCGATCCAACTCGGACTGCACTGGCGGAAGGGTGCTGAAGCGCTGCGACTGGGGCGTGTGCCGGCCGCGCCGCAAGAACGGAAACGAATGCACCCACAACTCCGACTGCGACAGCAGTATGTGCCGTGACAACAAGTGCATCGAGTGTAGCGGCAAGAGCCAAGACAAGAGGCAGTGCGACGGGAATCAGTTCTGCTCGGCTGACGGCTCCTGCCGCGAACTTCGGGAGATCCACCAGACGTGTGGCGGCAACGACAACTGCCGCAGCCGGAAATGCAGTAAGGAAGGCTTCTGTGTGGAGTGCCGCTTTAACTCGGAATGCCCCGGCAGCCAAAATCGCTGCGACTGGGGCGTGTGCCGGCGGCGCCGCCAGAAGGGAAACGGCTGCGTCATAAACTCCGACTGCGACACCGACATTTGCCGTGACAAGAAGTGCGTCGAGTGCGACGTCAAGAGCCACGACAAGAGGCAGTGCAGCGGCAACCAGTTCTGCTCGGCGGCCGGACTTTGTCAGGACAAAAAGCAGCTCGGCGACTTGTGCCAGGACGATCGTCAGTGCGGCTCGAATCACTGTGACGACAAGAACGGCGACTGCGTCGAATGCAAACAAGACCGACACTGCCGACCGACAGCGCCAGGGGGGGCGGCGGTGAGCGGGGGCGGCGGCGGCGGCGGCGGTGGTCCGTTCTGCATAAAACATAAATGCACGCCTAAGCTTGCTAAAGGCTTCTGCTGCAACAGACCCCAGGATTGCATTTCGAACTTCTGTAGAACAGTAATCTTTCCTAGTACCATCTGTTTGGAAAAAGGTCGCCCGGCCGGCAACTGTGCCTAAAGGTGATATGGGAAAAACCTTTGTTCATGATAATTAATGACAAAAAATAGAAACCGATGAATAGGACCATCTTTGCAGAATTATATGAGAAATTTCAAACGTTTTGAATTTGTTGTCAGCTAAATGTCATGTGTTTTTGAGTTTGATGGTAAAATGAATTAGTTGTACGATGGCCTTGGCCTCGTATGACTTAAATGTGTATAGCCAGGTCGTAGGAAGGAACTGGGAGGTACGATAGTGTAGTGTAGATAGCGTGTTACATATATGTGTAGTTATGTTTGAATGGGACATGTTGCCACGAAATAAGCACTTGGTTGGGTGGTCTTGTGCATTCCCACAATATACTCGTTTGTTTCGTTTTGACTGTGATTTAATACGATTATGATTATGCCATTTGCCATAAAGTTGAATCTTGTTTCTTGCAGCCATTAGTTTTCCAGATTCATTTGTACACAGTATTGTAAATCACTTTCACATTTTCTACATTCATTTCAAAGGAAATGATATAAGTAGAAGGTATGGCAAAACGAGACTTAAAACCATCTTAGCCGTTATTAATAATCAAACATCGATTCTCTTTTACATCGACGAGCTTGCAATTTACAAAGCCTTTGCACATATCCAGCAACCAAGAGAAGTTCGACGGTTTAATTTATGTAGGCTACTCTAAGGCTAGTAATTCTTAACACGCGCCCAGGTGGGCCTCTGAAACAACTTCGCCCTGGTGTGGGGGGGGGGTACAAAATGACCCCCTAGTAACTCGAAAACTAAAAGCACTAGAAAGACATGAAAAAATACGTTCGAAAGCTCTTAATAATTGAACTGGAGTTTTTTAAAGAACTTTTCGTATTGTCAAGTTTGAGGTCACCGGAGGTCATAGAAGGTCACATTTTCAAGATTTAGACATCGCCCCATATATTCCCATATAGCTCGGAAACTATATTAGTTAGAAACAAACGGTTTATGTCAATCGACATAAAATCACATTTGCTTTCGCGCGTGTCTCTTCATATTTGACCTCAGGCCAATAATTTAGGCTCTAGATGTCATTGAATAATTTGAAAAAAAGACATTGAATGACACTTTTTGGCAAAATTGATTTTCGCTAATAACTTCTTAACTAAGAAAGCTAACGAAAACTTGTTTACCCCATCGAGTTTGTCTTGTCAATGCGCTTCAAATGATTTACATGGTGACCTTGCAAGATGAACTTGAAATATTGATCTCAAGTCAAGGTCAAATGTTGACCCAAGTAGGTCAAACTGCATATCGTCAGACACGGCTCGACGAGACAAACATATTGCCGCAAAAATCACTTCTCTATCTTCATTATGCCAGGAGTTATTGTCCGAAACGTGTTGGTGACCCCGGATGACCTCAAATGACCCCATATGGGATATGGAACAAAACCTGCACTGCAGCATTGTCAAGAATACTCTATAGTATCATGATCCAGAAGTAATTGAACTACTAATATTATGAATATCATTGAAAACGGAAGCATTTAAATATTTCCCCATTGACTTATAATGAAGAGGTGATCAAATTAACATGACCTTAGGTCACAGATTTCGAAATTCCGAGATAAATACAGTTTGCGTACTTATGTTCTTATGACATCATGTAAGTTTAAAACTAATCGGACAAAACAAAACATGACTTGGTCTGGCGACCTGACCTGAGATGACCCGAGTAAATTTTGTTCTTAAGTATGCGCAAGTGATGTAACAACTATGCAAAAATGGCGGCGCTGCGCGTTTTTTCGCTATGCCGGAAAAACAGGAGGGTGTCATTTTGCCACTCCCCCCCCCCCCCACCACCAGCACGAGGGAGGGAAATATCGTCCTTTAATTTGTTTAGCAATTATTTGTAAGGTTTCCGCTCAGAAGCAGAAGCTTATTTCACAAAGGGATTGTTTTCCTTTTACAATCATTTCTTTGTAATTACAATCATGTTTTATACCAATGTTTGTACGTTTGATTTCACAAAACTTTTGAATGGTAAATTTCAATTTACAATTCACAATTTTGTATACTTGTAATTTGCTTTACTTTACTTGTAATTTGTAAACAAGTTTGTAATTACACAATCTATTTCACGAAGGTTGGTGAAAGTGAGGAAAGGTTTGTAATTACAAACTTGTAATTCTATAGTGGGTCAGAGGTTTTTAATTTCAGTAATTGGCAACTGCAATACTTATTTATAAGTCACTGCAATTTTTTGTACGTATTCGAACAGGGATCTTTAGCTAGAAGTCCCATGCACCTTACCGATTGCGGCACGTGATGGATCAGGATGTGCGCTTCCGTGCGGAAATTTGATTTGCCACATAATTTATGCTGTTTATGATATATTGTACCCCACATAACACACATATATGGTTACCATATGGGCTTTAGATGGGCAGCATGGGCACAACATGGGCATGGCAAGGACATGGTCTTGTACATGGGATATGTATGGGCATCATATGGGTTAGGCTGGGCGAGATTGCCACACTTGACTTGGTAAGCACTTGGGCATACCCAGGTGGGCCCTATATGGCTTTGAGATGGGCAGGGTGGGCAGACACAACATGGGCAAGACATGAGCATACCCAGGCAGACCCCATATGGGTTTAATGTGAACAAGCGGGCAAACACCTAATGGAACAAATGTGGTCATACCAAGGTGGGCCCTGTGCAATTTTGCGATGGACAATATGTGCAAACAACATGGGAAGAACGCGTGCATACCATATGGTGCCCATGTGGTTAACCCATGTGAAAGTTAAAGTGTATATATTGACAACAGATGGTGTTGCACTGGTTGACTCATTTTGCTTATGATTGCTTTCATTTACTCTGCATTTACTAGTAACCCTTTCATAGTGAACTGTTGAAGCGTGTGGATTGTGGAAGGGCTTTTCTTATTGTCATATGATTATTAGCTCCTCCGTCATTAGCTGTGATTGCAGTCGCCTTCAGATTACCAAAACTAATGCGGTTTTGTGTGACTGAACACGATAAAGTGTGATCGTTTCGCGCACGGCGGTATGGCAGGGGCGGCGCCACCATAGGGGCAGGGGTGGCAGACTGCCACCCCTGTCGCGACACAGGGATGGCATTGCCACCCCTGAAATTTAGGCTAAATTGATCTTTGATAGTGCTATTTTGTCCAAATTGCAGATTCCGACCGCCGCGAGTATATTGAAATAAGTATCCTCGCTGACCAATGCAAATTTTACGCTAGCCTTTATTCGTATTAAAACTATACA